>CATIWF010165138.1:0-41763 GCA_949630135.1 Balakata baccata
AAATAATAAAATTTTTAAAATTCATGAATTTTATAATATAATAATTTAACATCTACCAATTTTATAAAATTTATAGAATACAAACGGTGCCTAAATGGTTTTAGTTTTTTGCAGTTATTCCAAATTATTTGCCCCTGGCAAGTTAAAAAATGCAAGGAGACGGATTATTGGAAACAGTGAAGAAATATAGATGAACAACAGCGGAGCTGCTAATTGAGAAGAAAAAATGGCATCTTCACCACCAACATCACCGCCGTCTGCCTCCAACTCCGAGAACTCGGCGACTCACTCTACTCCAGTAATTCCCTCTAACCCTAAGGTATTCTCTCTCTCTCTCTCTTTTTCCCTATATATTATATGTTTCCCTTTCGTTTCCATTTTCTGAATAGTGATCCATTTTTATTGAGTTTGTGATATGTATTAAGGTTGACGATGATTCTTCCAAGAATGTTCTGCCTGTTGTACCCGATGACAAGCTTCAGTTTGCCCATTTCCAGTGAGTCCTCTCTCTGTGATATCTCGCCGATTTTACTTTTTCCCTTGTTTTTGTTGTGCTAATACTGTAGCATTTTCGTGTAGAATTTTACTTTTTTTTGCCATTAATTTTTCCCTTCATCTATAAAGTAGTTAATTTCTTTATGATGTTTGAGTTAGGAAATGAAAAGTGTAAAAACTGCTAAAAAAAATTGAGACCTACCCTTGAAACTTATTTGGGTTTTTCTCTTTTGACGATGCAGTGTCAGAGAAATTGCTGGGTGAAGGTGAATAACAAGTTTCTGAAAAAGATTGACTATATAGGTTAATGGTGACATATAGACTTTAAAATGGTGTCCTTATAATTAGGCTTAGTTCTTAATAGGAATTTGAATGTTGAGTTTCTAATTCTGCTATTTCTTATTTATTAATAGAAGGAATTTATGTGAAATCTCCTTTATTATGTGAATTCATCAGTCAAAATCATGTCTCTTCGATTGAAAATTTCCCCAAACTGGATTAACCAGAGCATCCGGATGTGTACATTTATGCCTTGTGAAGAAATGGAACTGTGATGCATCACAGATGGCATATATGTTGACAAGTAATTATTCAAGATTATATGAGGCAAAATTTTTCCAAGGATTAGTTAATAAATTGTCTCTTGCTCAATTAAAGGAAACTTTTCTAGCTTTTGCCTAGTTAGGGTCCACTATTATGTTTCACTTTTATATTTTTTTAAGAGTATTTTTTGTCAAAACCAATTTGCAGATGTCTATTTAACCCTTAACGATTAGCTAGCAAACTGTCTCAGAAAACAAAGCAGCTTATTCTTCTTCTTCATTTTTTATCTTTTTTTGAGGGGTTGTGAATGAATCTATGCAGAATAGAGACATTGACTGCGAAATTTGATATTTAAGTAACTGATACTTGAAAATGGTGTATTTTGATTTGTGTGAGGTTTTATTTCCACGGTGTCTCTGTTCCTTAAAACTGTCTATCAGCTGGAATAGTTAACGGCACTTTATTAATTTCTTATGCTACATGTCCTAGTGAGTGATGTGGACTAAATACTAATAATACTATGTAATTTTGCTGCAATTGAGCTATGCTCTTTCATATATGCTCATTTGGAATGGTTAGATTTTGCTTCTGTTGTGGAAGTTCTTGCATTTTGGTGCAGGGAGACAATTAAATTTTCAAAGGAATCAACATGAACTCAAATTGCTGTTGAACAAAAAAACCCTTTTTTCCTAGGGCTTTTGGTATTTCCTGTTTTAACTTAGTTATGTTGTTTTTTTAATATTCTTTGAGTTTTACATCTAAATCCTGGTCGTTGGTTGTTCTCTGACAAAATGTGCATACCTCCACCATACATGTGCTTTGATGGTGTCTTCTGTTCAGCTTCAGGAGCTCCTATGCATGTTTGTACTTATTGATTACTTATTTGTTTATTTGGTTTTCTTTTTATTCAAAACATCCCTTGATGGATGACATCTGTCTGTTGCCTTATCTTCTACAGTTAATTTATGGATCATTTTAGTCTTGAAACAAATAAAGTTGAATGAATAATGATTTTTATCATGTTTTATATTTAGAAGTTTACATGCAATATTCTTACTAGTCTCGACATGGTTAGAGTTCTTGACAGTGCTGAAAACATAGAGAAGTACCGAAAATATGAAGCTGAGTACACCCGACGGTTGACAGCGAAATACTTCTGGAAGAAAAATTTTTATGGAGGTATTGTGCTTTTTGCAATTTGGCATTCTTACTAATACAATACAAGTGATCCTTGTACTTTGATTCTCCATAGTTTGTTGTGACTTGCTCACTTAATTTGCATAATTGTTTAGTAGTTAATATTCTTTAAATGATTATGATATTTTTTTCATTTTATTTTTCCAAGTGTAGGTTCTTGTCCGATATAAGGTGGAAATCTTGAATTTGATTTGGATAGATCTTTCAAATATCTTGAAGCTAACTAAGAGGCTACTTATGTCTAGTACCTGAATGCAATACTAAATAAATTAATGTTTCGTCTGGAGTGTAAATTATTCAATGGACAGATACCATATCGTGAAAGTAATTATGTTATCTTGTTTTTCCCTTTCAGGCAACATATTTGATGACAAAATGATTATCGATGAGGAGACTATAATGTCAAGCAGGTAGAAACAATTTTCCAAGTTGAGCAATCTTATACCATATTGAATCTACCTCTTATACCTGGTATTGAATTTGCTTTAACCTCAGCTAAACTTTCCTTAGTCATTTGTGTGTAGGTGGCCTTGTACTCGATCCTTTGCTGATCCATTGAAGGGTTTTGAGGAACAGAGCAATGTTGGTTCAACATCAGAAACCTGAAAAGCATCTAAAGTGGCAAGCAGCCTCCAATGTAAAGCTGATGACAAGGCTTCCTCGCTCTGTATTGTGGTCCTGTATATAGCTATACATAATTGATGCAGACGAATTTCTTCTTGATCTCCCATTCAGGTGCTAGAAATAGGAATTATCAATGCATTGGTGATAGCATAGTCCTTTGTTATATGAATTATGAGAAAAGGATATTCCTTTTTTATCTACAGTAGAGATTACTTTTTATTAAAAGTTGGTTTCCAGTTTGCCAATTCATTAAGTTCCTACAGAATCAGGTCCTTTTATTTTAGTGTAACTGCTGCCCTGTCCTTTTCACTGTGGTCTTCAATAGGTGGATATCTATTTTCTTGCATTGCTCCTCCGAGGTGGTTTAAGAGTCACACTTGTATATATACACAGTATAGTCTCTACTTCAATGAGTTTTTACATATTTGAATCCTAAAAGATGCTTTAGTAAAGCTTGAACAACAAACGAATTTAGAATTCTACTGAATTTCTTTCTACTTTAGCTTTGAACCTAGAACTTCACGACATTTTTTAGCGACAAAGATATACTTCGATTTTGTCTTTTAAACATATAATATAAAGAGATTAAAAAGAAAAAAAAAACTATAAAACAAACCAAGTATTTCACAGAATTTACATTTGAATATGCAATCTATATTCATTCCATCATAATTAACCTTACCAAGCATGAGCTCCAAAAGTAACAGCAGTCAGGGCGAGAATTGAAGCTCTCGCATTGCACATGCAAACATATTCACGCACCATTTGGATTGAAAAATGAATTTTAATAATTTCATTGTTTAGTTTAACTGTAAAATTCATAGATTTATAATGTGATTTTCTTTGTACTCATGTTTGATTCAATAACTACATAGATTTAATAACTAATTTCCAATTTCACCCTTCTACTAAATATTAGTAATTTATCCAATTTTATAACAAAATATGAAATTAAGTATATATAGGTTCTGTTTGGTAAAATTAGCTTATAATATAACTACTAGCTAATAATCCAGTTTCAAATTAATAATCTAGTTGTAGCTGAAAATTTGGTAATTGATAATCTAGTTGGTTCAATTATAAAATGTTTATGCTTATTATATATCATAAAAATTATATTAAATATATCATCCTAATACAATAAATATATACACCTTTATCATTTAACATTCCATTATTATATATGTATGTACATATTAAATAATTGAATAATTATATTATATATTCATTAAAAAGATATATTATATATAAAAAATATATTATATATAATTTAATATATATTATAACATGTCATTTGATAAAAAGAACAAGAGAATAAAGGGAAAGAAAAATCAAAATCTACTAGCTTATTTTTAAATGCTACTTCTACGAGCTTTTTTTTAGGAGATTATGCACTTTTTTTTTTTAAATAAGCTACTTTACCAAACAAAGATTATCAATCAAACTAGATTATTTTTATGGTCAAACTATATTATAATATAGATTATAATATAATTTAGTGTTACCAAACAGTGTCATAATCAATTCCATTATATATTAAAAAAATTAAAAAATAAAATTTGGTTATATTAAGAGTTGAAAAAAAAAATTATATACGATTTAATATTTAATTTCATTGCTAAAATATGTTTTTTATTAATAATTTAATGTATAATAATAATAAAGCAATTAGTTGAAATTAAAAGAAAATTAATTTTTTATTTTTCATGATTAAGGATAATTTTAGAATATTATTAGTTTATTAGAGATAATTTTAGAATAAAAATAACAAACTCTTATTAATCAAAATTTATGAATTTTAGATTTTTCCACCAAGGAGATAATAAATTAAATCATTAAAAAATAAAAAATTTTAGTAAATAAAAATTTTCTAAAATTTATGGATTTTGAATTTTTTTAAGTAATAGTCATAAACTCATAAATTGTTTAAATCTCCTGTTTAAAATTCATCTATCTAAATCCCTGATCAAGCTTTTTGCCTTTTCTCTATTAAATTTCGAGTGAAACTAGTTCAAGTTTTGTTTATCCTAACGTAACGTCAAACTTTAGTCTGAACTTAAGAATCCTCGTTGAATATTAAACAGACTTTCCAAGTTTTTCTTTTTTTTTTTTTAATTTACATGTGAGAATTTAATTGGTCACGTTCATGAACCCATGCTTCCTTCTTTTTTTTTTTTTTTTTTCCATTTTTAAAAAAAGTTGAAAAAAAAAATTGAAGTTATATGCTTTAGAGCTTAGCCGTACCTAAAATTCGAGGAAGTACAAGCGCTGATTGGTTGGTTACTTTCTTGCTGATAATAATGACAATATTGACAAAGGTATCAACTATAAATTTCCCTTGCTTCACGAGAGAGATTGCTTTTCTTTTCTCTCTTCTTTAGCCTGCTCCGATTTGAAGTGGATAGAAAGCAACTTTCAAACTGCACTACCAAGCCCAAATCATCTCCAGTCACCACCATATAGTACCCTTCCATGCATATACTATTTATTCTCCTTGCAATATTCCCTGTTTCCTTTATATAACATGCTTACTCAGATCTTTAATCCCTAGTTACAATGTTAAACATTATACTTGGTGAAAAAAATTGACATCAGAGAGATGGCATTTGAAATTTGCTAGCCTTCTCTCTTAAACAGGGAATATTGAGTCATTTTCCTTTTACCCCTAAAAAATTAGGTTTTAGGGTTTACCTTTTACCCCTTCCATTAATTGATATCTCAATCAATAATTAAGACCCAAATGATGATTAAGATGGTGACAGTATGCCCACCTAACTAACCTTTTGTACTTTTAACTTTTCAAGTTAGTATGTGCCTTAAAGTAACTTCATTTCAAAATTCATCAACCCCTTACGGCATGAAGTTCTTCTACACAGGACTTCTCTTTTTGCCTTTTCCTTTCATCACCATGTCAACATTCACATTCCAGGAGATGTAGGTTGACCTGAAAAGAGGTCCGATTACCTATACACACTGCATGAAGATTCAAATGATACCACATGTGCCAGCAAACATTATAGAGAATCCTATTACCTAAATCCTGAATTCCAAAGATTGCCAACCCAAACATGAAACCTCAAACGCTGAATGACACAAAACAACTAATAAGAACCATCTTCCAACAATTTCTGGATTTTCATTATCTATGGTCAGCATTCATTGGTCATCAGTTGTCATCGAGGATAAATGATCAGTCATAGTTGGAAATTATCAAGTAACTTTTTCAGTTTTTCCATAACAATGCTACTACCCAGCCTTGCCTCCTAATTAATCACTCAAAGCCCTTTCCTCTACTGCCACATTTCAAGTTAAATCACACTAGTAGATGGATTCGGTAATTTGGAAAGGATGCACTGCACCACTTCAGCAAGGAGCATTGATATTTCCCTTTCCTTTACATTTCTCGATTAAAGTTACATACAGAGAAGGAAATATTGAACAAAGTTCAGGGTGCACTATCAGTTTCAAAACTTTCGGGTGAAGAGGACCAATACTACAGCCATCTTGAAATTCTAGCTCCCACTATTTTACTGAGTTATTCACTTGAACAAACTATTCAAGATTTAGGACCATTTAATAGATCCCGGAGCTTTGAAATGGCTATGCCAACCAAATCCAATAATGGAATCCCAGCTCCATATGTCCTTTAAATGCAGATTCCATCTATGGTTAGGTTATAGTAACAGCCGAAAAGAATCAGCGATCAGTGATGAATCTAAAGGTCCCAGCTCATTCTCTATCTATTGGTAGTTGTGTACAAGTAGGGGGCAAAAAATCAATCTCCAATAACTCAATAACAACAGAAAAAAATCTCTGAAAAATAAAATAGAATCAATACAAAATCATAAGCAATATTGGGAAAGAAAAGCATCCCAAGAGGACAAAGCAGCCATGACAACATTCTTATACTCTCACCAAATACATATTTAATCATGAAGACTGTCCTTACTCCTTACAAATGGAAACCAACTCAATTCAACAGCAATATCTACATTCTTCATAAACCTAATGCTCAAATGAAGATGTCAAAAGGTGTACATAAGTGTCTTACCCATCAAAGGTGACGGCCAGCAGCGACAGCTCTTTGTGCTGCTTTTCTCTGTTCATAATCTTGATCATCTGTAGGCAATTCATATCTGCAAACAGGGCAAGTATTCCTAATTCCTAGCCACGGCACAATACACTCCCCATGGTACCTGTGAGTACAAGGCAGCTGCTTTGCTCTCTCTCCAACATTAATATCATCCTTGCAAACTGCACAAACTGCATTATTACTTTCTACATCCTCCTTCGTCAAAACCACAGACAGAAGCCTCTCAACAGCAGATTTCGCTGCTGGAGGCTGGCCCATTAATGCACTTTCATTCTCTGTAAATTGACCAAACAACATCTCATATTCTGCAGTGTATATATAATCATGATGATCCCCAAAATATGGCTCAGCATTATGGTCCTGGTCATCGTCTGGATTAGAATCCAAATTGTTGGCATTCAATAGAACTTCCCACTCTAAATTTCCCAAACTCCCTGTCCTCTCTACATTCACCATATCCTCAGGTGCAATAATAGGTGAAATGGAGAGAGACACAGAGGCCTCCTCGTCATCAACAAACATGCTTAGAACCTCTCTCTCATCGATACGGCCATCAACTTCCTCCCACTCGAAATCCTCATTGTTTTCTCTGTGGTCCTCCAACTGAAGCGAATCCCAACAAAGGGGAATAGTAACACTTGCATCTTCTTCTTCATCGTCCTCAAAATTATCAAAAGTACCGTTTCCCACATTCACACGATCCAATCCATATTCATCCTCTGAATGCAAATCTATAGTTAACGCATTGTCGTTCTCCTCTGAATCCGAATCCGATCCAAACCCAACAACCCTTATGGCATTCGTGCAGACGCTAACAGTAGACGCACCCTCACAAGACTGGACACCGGAAAGCCTTCTCTCCACAAAAAAATCGTCGCCATCATCATCAATTACGATACTATTATTACGACTGCGATTGTCATGATGGTCTATATTTTGAAATTCACCATTCTCGTGGCCGTCTAAACCAAACCCTAAACCTAAATCAAGCTCCAAATTATCCAAACCCAATTCACAATTCTCATCAACAACACCAAAGTCAGATTCATTAAGGGAATCGGAAACCAAACGGGATCTATGAATTATTACCTGAGATTGCTCGACTCGCTGTTGAAACAGATCCATAACGAAACTGACCTGGTTCTCGCGGTCCAAAAGATCCGGGCCTCCGAGTAGTACTGATTCAGGATCCGAGACGGCGTCATCGTCGAAGGTCTGAATGTTGAAATCGGTGGGTTCAGAAAGCGGGTAGGGGTATACAAGAGCAGCGTGTGGACAGTGACGATAGGAAGAGGAAGAAGAGGAAAAGAGAGGAAAGTAAGTGTCGACAGTATGATTCCGGGAATTGCGGGAACGGCGGTACTGGTGGTGATGAGAGCCATCGTCGGCGTCGTGGTGGAGGTGGCGGTGAATGTAAGAAATATTTGCCATTTGTTTGATGAGATGGAACCAAAAAGAATGCGAAGAGTGTTTTTGTGGTTCGTGGGGAAGGGTTGATTTTTTTTTTTATTTGTTTAAAGAGTTGAAAGAGAATGGCGCTGAAATTGTTGTTCTGGTACGGAATATTACCTAATTGTCCCCCCAAAGTCCAATACTATTTTTCTAAATAATACGAATAACCGAAAATTTTAATTTCAATAAGTAAAATTAAATGGAAAACTCTCTCGGTGCCTTAGGTGAGACGTCTTCGGAGGAAACCGATCAACTTGAACGCAATACCAAGAAATGTAAACGTAGACCTGAGATTGATGAGCCTGAATGTGCTTCTGCCTCTAATATGGGAGGGGTCGTTGAAGAAGGAATGGAACAGAAAAGTGATATTGGTTTGAAAGGTGAGGAGGCCAAAGAACAAGTTTCGTTCAAGGAAAAACTTAGGGTACTGCTGCTCTTGAGGCCAATATAGTTTTGGATGAGGGTGTTGTTTATTCATGGGATGAAGAGCAAGAGGAAGCAATAGATGATGTTTCTTGTCCTTCTATCAATATTTCTAAGGAGGAGAAGAAGAGGCTTTGACAGCCATGGAACAAAACCTTGATTATTAAGCGTCTTGGTAAGTCTATTGGCTTTAACTTCATGCACAGAAAAATCAAAGAGATGTGGAAACCAGAGTCACCTTTCTCTTTAGTGGCTATGGAAAATGATTTTTTCATTGTTAAGTTTAACTCCATGGATGACTATGAATATGCATTATTGGGTGGTCCTTGGATGATAACCGATCACTACTTAACGGCAGGAAGGTGGCATCCAAATTTTAACCCTTCTGCAGCTTCAATCGATTGTATCTTAGCCTGGGTTCGCATACCTTACTTGCCAATAGAATACTACAATGAGGAGTTTCTGCTAAAATCGGGTGCAAAATTGGGAAGACCCATTAAGATGGACGAGGCTACCAATACGGTTTGCTAGGATTTGCATTGAGATTGATTTAATTCGACCACTTATCTCTCGATTCAATTTACAGAAGCAGGTTCGTAAGGTTAAGCACGAGAGAATACACTTGGTGTGTTTCTAGTGTGGCAAATATGGCCACCAAGCACCAGACTGCCCTTGCCTTCATCCTCTAGTGGAGGAACAACAACTTGCTGAGATCCAGGATAAGAGCTCTGATTTTGCAGTGCCTGCCAATGAAGATGTTGAGGACAAATTTGGGGAATGGATGCAATTTATAGAAGCAGGTTCGTAAGGTTAAGCACGAGGGAATACACTTGGTGTGTTTCCAGTGTGGCAAATATGGCCACCGAGCACCGGACTGCCCTTGCCTTCATCCTCTAGTGGAGGAACAACAACTTGCAGAGGTCCAGGATAAGAGCTCTGATTTTGCAGCGCCTGCCAAGGAAGATGTTGAGGACAAATTTGGGGAATGGATGCAATTTACAGAAGCAGGTTCATAAGGTTAAGCACGAGGGAATACACTTGGTGTGTTTCCAGTGTGGCAAATATGGCCATTGAGCACCAGATTGCCCTTGCCTTCATCCTCTGGTAGAGGAACAACAACTCGCTGGGGTCCAGGATAAGAGCTATGATTTTGCAGCGCCTGCCAAGGAAGATGTTGAGGACAAATTTGGGGAATGGATGCTGGTTAGCAGAAAAAAGAGGAAAGCTGCCACATGAATTTTGTCTACTAGTGATAAAGCCAAATCTATTGGGCAAGGAAACAAAAATGGCAGTGGAGGCGCAAAGGTGGGAGTAAGCAAATTTGATGTCCTAGTTCCTACCGAAGACACTAGTGCTCTAGTAGGGGAAGATACTAAAGATAATAATGAGCATGAGAAAGGGATTTTCCATACAAAAATGGGCTTTGGCACAGGTGGTTCAAGAGAAAGGGGTTCCTTTGGGTCGAATAGAGGAAAAAGGCAAAAGGCCCACGATTCAAGGCCAGGCCCGTGACTTTAATGCCTTCTTACCAAGCCCTGGCTCCCACATGGCCCACAACAAGGTCCATATTAGCAACAAGCCTAGCTCTAGCAATAATCCTAAAGACAAGAAGAAACCCAATCAAGCGGCTGCCAACCTTGAACACATTATGGTTTCTAGGGGAAAGAAGGGTAGTATTGTCTCTAAAACAGTGGTCAACAAGGATTAGAATATAGATTTGGAAGTTATCTTCTCTGGTTCCGTTAAAACTGATGAAACCTATACTACTTTTGACCCAACATATCCTCACTTTTCAGACCTACCTATGGAAGGAATGATGGACGATGTCTTGGATGTTTAAGGCGATTTCTTGGAAGAGGAAAATGGAGATTGGGTGGAAGAGATGAAGTGCGTTGAAACTGAAGTTCATACATATGAATCTACTTGATCTGTGTGCAATTTGTCTTGGTTTTTTTCTCCTTCCATTTATTTTATGTTCTTATTCTTCTGGAATTGTCAGGGTGCCGTTGCTAGAGCTTTCAGCCGTACCATTAAGGACTTGATTAGAACCCACAATCCTTTTATTCTTGCTTTTGTTGAATCTTAAATTAGTGGAGACAAAACTAATTTGGTTTGTTGACAGCTGGGTTTCGCGAAATGGATTAGAGTAGAAGCCGCCGGCTACAGTGGTGGGATTTGGCTTTTTTGGGATGACTCACATTAATGTTTATGTACTTTTTACTAATCCTCAATTCATACACTAAGGTTTGTGAGTTGGGTAAGGCAAAATGGTTTCTATCTGTTGTTTATGGTAGTCCTTCCTATTCCTTGAGGTGCCAGTTATGGGACCATCTGTCCAATGATTCTCTTAATATCTTATGCCCTTGTTTGACAGTGGGTGATTTTAACTCTGTTTCTAGTGTTTCTGATGTTCAAGGATCTCTCAAATATTTTGCTAATCGTTCCTCCGATTTTAATAACTGGATTTCTTCTAATAATCTCTTGGACTTGGGTTTCACTAGCCCCCAATTTACTTAAAGTAGGGGGAGTCTGCTGTTACTAGAAAAAGTGCTCGGCTGGATCGTGCTTTATGCTCCATTAATTGGAGATTGCTATTTCCTGAAGCTGTAGTCACACATCTGCCGAAGCTTTATTCTGACCACTCCCCTATTACTGTGGATTTACAACCTGTTCTCCCGATTGTTATTCACCATCCTTTTCGGTTTCTTGCTGCTTGGACATCCCATCCAAATTTTCTACAGGCTACTAATCAGTGTTGGCATTCTAATAATGATATTGTTGACAGCTTAAAAAACCTCTCTGTTGATCTGAATAACTGGAACAAAGCTACTTTTGGTGATATTTTCCATTGTAAAAAGAGATTATGGGCCCGCTTAGCTTGAGTTCAAACGATATTGAGCTTTCATATTAATTGCTACCTCTTGAAACCTAAGGCTAAAATCAAAAGGGAGTTGGATCTTGTCCTTTATCATGAGGAGTTTATTTGGTTCCAAAAATCTAAAAATGAGTGGATTAAGTCCGGGGATTGAAACACTCATTTCTTTCACACTTCTACTATCATCAATCATGGTTGTAATCTTATTCTCAGTCTAAAGGACAATCAAGGTAAATGAATTATGGAGGATGCTTTAAGGGATATGGCCCAGTCTTTCTATACTGAATTATATAAAGCTGATCACTCTGTTATTCCTAATCTACTCCCGAAGGGCAGATTCCCATCTCTAGATCATCATATGCTTTCCTTACTTTAGAGACCTTTTTCAGTTGAGGACATCTAGAGAGCTCTCTTTGACATGGCTTTATGGAAAGCACCGGGTGCTGATGGATTTCAAGTAGGCTTTTTTCAAAAGACTTGGAATATTGTTGGAAAAACTATATGTAGTAATATCCTCAATTTTCTGAATAGCGGTGAATTGGACAAAAATATGAATGAAACTCTTATTGTCCTTATTCCTAAAGTGGCCTCTCGAGAATCTCTGAGTCCATTTCGGCCTATTAGTCTCTGTAATGTTGTTTATAAGATCATCACCAAGACTAGACTCTTATCAATAGAGTTAAACTGATGCTTCCCCATCTTATCTCTCCAGTTCAGGGAAGTTTCGTTCTGAGAAGACATATTTCTGATATTATTATTTTCCAGGAATTGTTGCACTTTATGAGGATGGCTCGTTCAAGAAAGGGTTATATGGCTCTGAAAATTAATTTAAGGCCTATGATCGCCTATCCTGGGGATTTATTGAAAATACTCTTCATGATGTTGGTTTTCCTCAAAATTGGTGTAATATTATCAACACTTATGTCCAATCCAGTTCTATATCGGTCTTGTGGAATTGTGCTAAGCTTTCAGTCTTTACTCCCACTTAGGGCATTAGGCAAAGTGATCCTTTATCACCCTACCTCTTTGTTCTTTGCATTGAAAGACTCTCACAGATCATTAATGAGGCAGTTGAGGCCAAGAGATAACATCCTATTAAAGCTTCTCTTAGAGGACTTGCTATCTTTCATCTCCTCTTCGCGGATGACATGGTTCTTTTTACTGAGGTTAGACTAGATACGTGTTATTAAGGATTGCTTGAATGTTTTTTACTCATCCTCAAGGCAGCTTGTGAATTTCTCTAAATCCAACATGTTTGTATTGTCCAATATGGATCCTCTTAGAGCTCAGCAAATTTCTTCTCTTGCTGCCATTCCTCTAGTTACAGATCTTGGCATGCATTTGGGAGCACCTGCTATCCATGGCAAGTTAAGCAATCAAAATTATAATTTTCTTATTGACAAATTGCAATCTAAGCTTTGGAAATCTAACCAGTTATCCTTGATGGGGGCGAATCACTCTCGCCAACTCAATTCTCTTCTCTATGGCTTACTATAATATGCAAACTATAAAACTCCCGACAGGTGTTTGTGAGAAGATGGAAAGAATTTGTAGGAATTTTATTTGGGGGCATAAAGATGAATAGAGGGGTTAATTTGGTCAACTAGAACACTATTAAGTTGCCTAAGTCCCATGGAGGTTTGGGAATCCGCAGTTTGAGAATTGTTAATCAAGCCTCTATGGCTAAGTTGGCTTGGCAAATCTAGAAGGATCCTAACTGTCTTCGGGCCATAATTCTCAAGTACAAATACCTTCATAGTGGCCTTGATTTTAATAGAGTGGGTTCAAAGAAACAAGTCTCACCAACTTGGAGAAGCATTTGCTTTGGTATGGATTTGGTTTCTATGGGTCTGTTTAGAAATGTTCGGAATGGACGGACTACTTATTTCTAGATTACTCCATGGCTTGTAAAGGAATCCCTTATTTCATATATTTCCATCCTGCTACCTGATTCTGAATGTAGTAAACTGGTATGTGATTATTGGAGGAAAGGGAGAGGATGAGATTGGAGCTATTTATAATGTTATCTTTCAAATCATATTCCCCAAAAGTTGTCTGCGTTTCTTCTTAGGGATGAGCCACAAGCCGCAGATAATTACATCTAGAAGTACTCCAAGAATGGCAACTTCACAATTAGCACCGCTTATGGAAGAATACTATCTTTAAATGATTATGACTCTTCTTTTGATTGGTCTCTTATTTGGAAATCTTCAATTCCCCGATGCATCTGTGTTTTTCTTTGGTTGGTGTGCCAATGCAAAATTCTCTATAATGAAGAGTGAGTCAATAAGGGTTTCTATGATAACCCCTATTGTGATTTTTATGGTGTTGGGATTGAATCTATTGTCCATATTCTTAGAAATTACCCTCATGCTCAGAATTTGTGGCTCATGCATCTTCCGCATAGTGAGTTAATCCATCAACGAGGGATGATCTATCTAGTTGGGTTGTCTTGAATATTGCAATCACTTAGAAACCTGGATTTGAGGGCAACTAGGGTTGTTTCTTTGCAATAGCTCTGTGGGAGATTTGGAAATGGCGGAATGAATTTATCTTCAGGAGGATTGACACTTAGCCCACCAAGAAGATTTTTTGTATTAAGAAATTGCTATGCAAGTTAACTCTTGTTGGAATATGACTAGCAGATATCTGAATCCTTATGTGTATGTGAACCGGATGATCAAGTGGGATTTCCCTCCCCATGGATGGTTTACACTTAACACTGATGGTTGTTCGAAAGGAAATCCAGAGATAGCAGGCGAAGGATGTCTTGTTCGTGATCATCATGGTAATTGGCTTTATGGCTAATATTGGTTTTTGCATGGCTATAAAAGTTGCATTGTAGGTTGTTCTGAAAGGTTTGAATTCAACAGTGGATCGGCATTTCCCTAGACTTATTATTAAGGTTGATTCACTGCTTATGGTTCAATAGCTCGAAGAGAAACAAGATTACAATGGGAGATTTGCTAATTTAGTACAAGTATGTCATCAGCTCTTATCTAAATTTGAAGAGGTGCGTATTCAACACATCTACAGAAAAGGCAATAAAGTTGCCGATTAGCTATCCAGTAAGGCTCTCAATCATGAGAGAGGGATTACTAACTTCTCGAGCCCTCCTACTCGGCTCAAGCATCTCTTGGAAGATGATATTATAGGCGTTTCCTGGCTTATGATTGTTGTTACCTAATCTTTTGCTTGTTTTTAGGTAATCCCCTCCCTTATAAAAAAAATAAGTAAAATTAAATTTTTCAAAAATTAACAGTATATTTTCTATCATTTTTTTAATTATAATGTATTTATCAAAAAATCAAAATATATATTAAGTTCATTTTTTTTTACTGATAATTTAAAAGATCAATTAGAATAGAATAAATTCTATTTTTTAAAATAATACTTAGAATGCAACGGAGATAGTAAAAGATAACGTATTTGTTGATTTATTTATTTTCCTTTTTAAAAATGAATAAATAATACTTCATTGTTAAGCATAATGAACAACATTAATCAAATAATAATAATAATAGGGTCGTCTTAGATTTTACTATCTTAGCTCAGTGGTAACATATTCAATATATAAAAGTGACTTCAGACTATAAAATTAATTATTTTTATAATTTATAAAATATAAGTAAATTCTAAAACTCAAGTTTAGTTATTAATATTTTTTTTTTGTAAAAATAAAGAATAAATAGCGATATACAAAGGAGGTTATGAAAGGCCTAATTTGAGTTTTTAATATTAGAATGCAAATTTAAATATTTTACCCCTTTTTTAGAGCAATTATTCTCCTACACTCCATACAGTATTAAACTTCTAATATTTGGTGGCAAAATACTTAATTCGAAATATTCCACAATTTTTATAAATAAAAATATCAATTAAACTATCTCTAGAATACAATTTTACATTTTTTTTAGAGTGATGTAATTCAAGTTGAATAGCTTTCTAATTCAGTCTTTTAAAAAAAAAATTATGCAATTGCTTTCAGTTTTATTACAGTTTACACATTTAATTTTGATTTTGAGTTAGAATGTCTATATCAAAACAGCAACCAACATTGACATATAACGGTGTTTTAAATATTTTTTTTCTTTATAAAAAATAAAAAAGAAAATAAGCCGACACTCAAATAAAGCAATAGACTATTTTTTTTGAAAAAAAACAAACCAAAAATTTCCAAATCTAACGATTTCTAGCTTGTTATAATGACAGGAAATCTTTTATCACATAACTGATTAAAAACTCAAAGAAGCAATTTAAATTCGAATCCTACCCTTTTTTTTTTGCCGAATATATTTTATTTCAAAAAGATAAAATAAAAATAGATAAGTGATGAGATTGAGCAGTGAAGTGCAACAACTATTTATACACTTAAACAAAGAAAATGGAACAGTGGCTGTAGTATGCGTTGAAATATTTTCCCATGGGAAATGGAAAAACACTAATCAGAGCCATTCTGGTTATGAACAGAGTAAAGATAATGGAATCCATTGTTATCTTCACATGGATATGTTTGTTGACTTTTTGAATGGATTAGAGGGTCGTTGATGTTTTACCTGATTCCCGTCTTCTTTCTTCAGAGTTTCTTGATTGTTTAATGTCTTTAAGATTGGATTTGAAGGCCGTTGAGATTGTACCTTGAGCATTTCTCCTGCAACGTTCCCCTGTTCCACATTATTCACATTTCCTCCATTCTGTACATTCTCTGTGTTTTTCCCTATAAACCCTTCAGTTTCTCCATCTACAGTTTTTTCCTTTTCTTTCTTATTCACTTTCTTGGTAAAAAGTGGGGCTGAGAGCGCAATACTAGGTTCTGATGTTTCTGTTTTTCCTGATGATGTTAAGGTCTTGCTGACTGTGACATCAGATGTAACAGGCATAACAACATTTGAGTTTGCCAGGGAACAGCCATTTTGAGTTTCTTTTGACTCATTCAGCAATCTATCCTGCAATGAGGTCAATACGAGCAAAATTACAAACTTGAGAGAAAAGGTAAATTTTCCTTCTGGCTGGCTCAAGAACTCCAGAACCTTTATTCTATATGAGAACTCACTTCCAGTATGGTGTTGAAACGTTCAGCCAAATTGGGAAGCTTCAGGGCAGTAACGAGCTTGATTGCTCCTTTCACCGATTTTTCTAGTGATAAAAGCTTCACAAGTTCAGTAGCTCTGACAAGCTTGTCACCTGAAACAACCACAAAAGGATAAGTGGACTGCTTCGAGTACATCCTTCATTTTTAACTTGTAATACCCGAAGGAAAAAGTACCAGAACCAAATTAGAGTCCTAGAGCAGACTCACCATTGCAGCATGATGCAATCAGTCTTAAAATGCATCTATCCTGAGCCGCCTCCACATTGAAAGCCTCATCATCAATTGAACCAGTGTCCAATCCAGCACCTGCTGTTTCTTCCAATCTTTTCTGAATCTGCATGGTTTGTACAACTTGCTCAGCCACTAAACAGCAATACTAGGAAAAACAATCAAGATAACCTTCCTAAGGAGAGAAACCATAGAAGCAAACCAATTTACCCAAAAAAATTAGAAGGTTCTTTTCATCAAATATAATTATGAAAGAACAGTCAACAAAATAACAGGAGCAGACTTTGGGCGAATAGGGAAGGACATTAAGAACCTGAGAGAGATGCATGTTGTTGAGGATAAACTCATTTTCAAGAGCATCAGCTCCTAGATCAGAAGAAGCAAGAGGAAATGATAGATTCACCAGAGTGAGGACTGGTTTGGGCATCACCTGTAGAGAGAAAGTAATCAGATTATGACCAAAATATAAAGCAAAATAAGTAAAGGTGCCAGACTATCATACCTGGGGGAATGAATCAGGACCATTACAAACAATACAAAACAATTTGCTTGCATTCAGTCCAACCACCCAATAGCTTTCATTAGATTTCTTCTTTTTAGCAGCACTGTAAGATGGAACTTCATTATACAGGAACACCAGACTGTAAATAATATTAAAATGTTCAACTCAGTGAATCATTTCAAGTTGTTAAACAGAATAATCTTGAACCTGAAGAGTGGAAGCCAGCTGCCACCATATTGACTCGTGAATACCCTCAAGACACCCTAAAATTTGCTCACACTCAGATACAGCATCACAATTATAATCCGTGTAATGACAAGGGTTGAGACGAGAGACTAATGTACCTTAGAATCATATGAACTTAATTGGCCTTCTTCACTAAACCCCAACCAAGTTAAATGTGAACCTGGACTTAATGGAAGACGTCCCCTAAACGGTTGGGTGCCATTAGATATGTCAAATACTCTGAACTCTAACATCTGCAAGCTTCAGAAGAAGATGAATTTTAGCTTTGATTTTCAGTGAAAGCAAATATCATAGCATCAATATCATGAACTATAAATGATCTATGTTTACTAGCAGGATGAACAAGTTGAGTGAATAAATTACTAACAATAGACTGATTATGAATTCCACTGGACCAGCAGTATTTAGGGCTTCAAAATCCTATCCCCTCCCACTATCTTGAACTAGGAGGATAATAAAAACAACAGCAGCAACAATGATTGAGAACTAGACCTGATCATTTGAGGGAAGACGATCAGAAACATGAGTGACTACTGCAAGTTGGTTTCTGAAGCCGGCTGCAGTCACAACTGGCCCATCAAGTGAAAGAATGTGCCTCTGTAATGATAGACAAGTCAGCAAATATAAGCACAGATGAGAACTTGGAAAATTGAGCACCAGCCCACAAATTAAAGTGCACATTATGTTTATAAGATTAATTACACATCATTCAATAAATTTGTTCTTCAAAGTGATTTGCCTTCTCATGATCAGCATTAGGACAACAATAGATATATGGAACAAGACACGCATAATTTTTCACTAGCATCAAGAAGATAAAATAAATCATCACACTTCTTCAGTAACGATTGTGTTCATTTCAGTGCAAGAACTAACAGAATACACAAACATGAGGGATGATACGGCTAGATTGATGAACAGATGTATTGTAAAACGACCAAAGATTATTTGGCCTGACATACAAAAATACATGTCTTTTTGTCCATGTATAATTACAGTTTTCCCAGAATTCTTTCCCACTTGAATAATTGGTTCACGTACCACCAATTTTGCAGTTCATTCATGATTCAACAGCACACAAACTTCATATTGATGTGATTTATTTCTCTGGTGAGTCAGGTCTCAGGAAGAAAAAGGAAATATACAATTAGGATGACATTTTCAAAGAAAAAAGTATGACCTGGACAAGTACACAAGCAGAAATTGATGATATCAAATTGACTCACATGCACACATAATAACAGTTAAGAGCAAAATTGTGACATGTTATACAAACCTGCAGACCACCTTCAGTGTAGATTCGCAGATAATTAAGGCTGGAAACTGCAGCAACCCAAGCAGTGCCCAGTGCCACAACCTTGACTTCTTCCCCTTCAAATCGCATAGACCACTAGCATATGCATCAAGGTCAGCAAAATTATAAAAAATATCCAGTAATGTAAATGGACAACAAAGCACACATGAAGTTAGGTCCATTCAGTTCCATGACAGAAAAATGATGAAAAATAAATTTTGGATAACTATATGCTCTGACCTCACTGTTGTTTGCCCAACTACTGAATGGGCGATACATGAGAGTGCTCATGTTTTTCTCACCCTTGCAAGGATTTGCAAAAACACTTCCGTTTTCATTTAATGAGGCCATTGTGAAACCAAAGTAGTCAGTCATTGCAGGAACACGTGGACCTCTGCCAGTATCATGAAAATCAATCTGCATGAAATGAATGATCACGGAATGTCAGCATACATAGCAAGAAAGCCTTTTTGAATTCCCTTCCAGACTGAAGGTGATGATTCCAACTAAACTTGCTCAATTTATTTAAGCACTTCCAGACTCCAATCCTCCTAGTCCGCCTCAAAAAATCAAAAGGAACCAAAAAATGAGCATTAGATGTAACCAGTGTTACCTCTATGTGGGAGTATCCATCATTCTGAATTGTAGTTATAGTTCCCAGCATATTGTAGCACAAAAAGTGCCTCTTCCCAGTCTGCACTGGAGTTGCTCCAGGCTGAAAAGCCTCCTGCAATTTTGACTTAGCAGATGTTGTCATGCTTCTTAATCCCTCATTTCCCTTATCCATGTTATCCTTGGTGGCATAATGCAACTTTTTTCTGATTCCAGCCTTTGGAGACAAGTTCAACTCATCATTGATGCCTTCATCTGGTTCTCCATCAAATTCTGAGCGTTTGCGTAACCTCTTCCTTCTTGGCAGTTCTGATTCACCTAGGCTGTCTTCACCAATATCACTTAAACTACCAGATACACTAGGTTCGTCATCCTCCTCTTCAAACAAAATGAGCCCATTACTATTCTTTAATTGCAAACATGGAATATCTTCTGTCGGAGATTTCATTGAAGAAGGAACAACTGATTCCCACAGACCATACTTTCCCAAAACATCAATAACAGCCAATGCATTTCCAATTGGCTTCCATGCCATACAAGATATTCTTGCATCAAATTTCTGCCTGTCGATGTCTTGCTTCTTGTCCACATCCCATATAAGCACCTGGCTATCTAAACTGGAAGTAGCCATGTACTTACCATTAGGTGACCAAGAAAGAGAACATATAGGTTGCACATGATCGCCTCTCAATGAAAACAATTTTTCAGCTGTGTCTCTATCATACATCACCACATCATTTCTCAAACCAGGGACAGCTAAGGTCTCCCCATCAGGACTCCAGCTAACTATATTCATGACAGAAGTGTATGAACCGGTGTCAGGAGCAATGCCTTTGAGGGTATGCAAACCTATCCCAGACTGAAGTTCCCAGAAGACAACGGTTCCAATTGAATCAACTGATGCCAAGTACTCACCATTAGGGTCAAAAGCCAGGCCAGTAACAGGTCCTTTATGCCCTCTCAGAACCCTGGCTATTGAACCATCAATTGTATTAATAAGTTTAATGCCTTCATCATCACCAGCAGCTGCAAGCATGCTCCCCGATTTATTAAATGCAAGAGCTCGTATTGGCAAGGTGAATCGGGTAATATTAGTCTCAAATTCACCACCTGCAGAAGGAATAACAGAATGTTTACCAAAGTAGGTTTGTGGAGAGATTTGACAATTGACATATCAACTACCATATGACAGTTAAGCTTGCTAAATCACTTCAATGGTAAGAACTTGACACCGGAATGAATGGAACATTTGTTGGGTCCTGGTGAATCCAAAAAAGTCCACAAAAATTTTCACAAAAAACTCCACATAATCTTGTTGTGATTTTTCAAATTCTGAAGTAGTTATTCAACTAACGATTTCAGTTCTATTATTTGTAGCCTAGCCAAAATTCTTACATATTCACTACAGAATGTTGCTGGAAATAGAAAAACAAGCACATCAAAGTCAGACAGGTAAAACTAAAAACATATAAAGTTCCCTTTTCCAGCACCTTCTTATCCCTTTATGCCAGACACAGGAAGACTTCAGATTAACTAAATACCAAAATTCTCATATTGAGGCGTCAGAATTTTCTTCCTACAAATTCCCAAACAATGCTTATTCCTTAAAATTATAGTATTCCCACATTTTTCTAAGCAACTAAGTACATCTTGAGCTTAATTTGATGCTAAAATAAAAATTCGAGTTAAGCTTAAAAGTCCCAACCATTTACACATCAAAGAAAACTGGTGAATTTTACGTCACTCTTGAAGGAACATTAAACCCAAAATTCCATACCTCGAAAACAAACGACCAAACCCAACCTTAGAAATGACAACGATTTACAAAATTTCCAATGTAGAAAAAAAAAACTAATAAAAAGATTACCAGGAAACTTGTAGAGCTTGACGGAATGATCAATGGATCCAGAGGCGAGGCAGGTAGAGTTATGGCTAAGGGCTAGAGTTGTAACACCGTCACGATGGTGGCGAAGAATCCTTGGCGCATTTGAAAGGAGGAGAGGGTCGTGGATAAAGATAGTCGGGTCAGAGGAGGAGGCTGTGACCAGGTGGCGAGCCTGATGGTCCCACAAGATGGAGCAGAAGGAAGGTTGGGTGCCATCAGCGGTGGAGCACTTGTGGGCTTCTCGTAACTTGAGTGTGCGAATTTTCATGGTGAGAGATGTGGAAGTGAATTTGGTGCGATGTTGGGCGGATAGGGTTTTCGATTTGGGTCTTTTTTACATGTTTTTCTCTTCTCTGATGATGATATCAAAACTCTTCTATTTGGAATTCGGGTCTACATTTGGGATTTTGGCGGGGAAATTGAGATTTGGGATTTTAGCGGGAGAACGAAGGAATTTTTGGAGAAAAAGACGGAGATTTGTAGCTCGAAAAAATTGGGCCCATCTGTTGTGCAAATGGATTTGGGCTTTGGACGCAGACACTGCTTATGAAGAGATATACTAAAAGCGTATTGTTTAGTCAATTGTTATATTCTGAACTCTCGTTGGTGTACCATTATGGATCAATGTCCATCTCTAAAAGTTATACATTCATAAAAAATACGGTGAAATTTTTGTAAATATTTATCATCTATTATCAAATAAATATTCATTAATTTATTAAGAAATGTTCATTTGTTATAAACTGAAAGTTCATTACAAATAAAGTAAATGTTCAATAGTTTATTAAAAAATGTTCATTTGTTATAAAACTGAAAGTTTATTACCAATAAAAGTTTATTAGTTTATTAATAAAAATTCATTTGTTATAAAATTGAAAGTTTATTATAAATAAAGTAAATGTTCATTAGTTTATTGAAAAATGTTCATTATAAATAAACTAAAGGTTAATTAATTTATTGAGATATATTTATTAGTAAAAAACTTAAGGTTCATTATAAATAAAGTAAAAATTTATTAGTTTATTATAAAGATTTATTCTTTGTCCATCCCATTAAAAACACAAATAAATGAAAATGAATATTTAATAACAAATTAATGAATTTTTATTAATAAACTAATGAACATTTGGTTTATTCGTAATGAATTTTTCTCAATAAACTAATATACAATTATTTTATTCGTAATGAACATTTTTTAATAAACTAATGAACCTTTACTGATAAACTAATGAACTTTAGTTTATTTACAATAAACTTTTTTCAATAAACTAATGAATTTTTACTTTATTTATAATGAACATTTTTTAATAAACTAGTGAGTCTTTACTTTATCACCGATGATGAATATTTGCAGTATTTGCTACGATCTCTCACACGTGGCAATTGAACTCTGATTCATAATGCATTTTTTATTGAGGTTCATAATATAATTTGCACTATTTAGTGGCAAATCATTAGGTGCACCTAAGTGCAGTGCTCAAAGAGTCTTCACACATGCCAAAGTTGTTTTTTTTTTTCACTTAACATTATGTTATTTGGAAGTTAACATATGTTATGCAGTTTTCTTCTTGTTTCTTCCTTGAGCTCGATTTCTTATTTTTCTTCTTCTTCTTCTTTTTCTGAGCTTGCATTCTTATTTTTATTCCACTCTTCGATTTTCTTCTTTTTTGTTTTGTTCGATTTCTTATGATATTTGATTTCTTCTACACTTCAATTCTCAAAGTTTTTATGTGATTCTTTGTTCAATTCGCAAATGAATGAACATTTTTCACTGGAAAATTCGATTTTGTGAGAGTTTGATTTGTGAGAATTCAGGTAAAATTTAGCTTGCTTCTTCTTCTTTTTTGTGTTATTGTGTTTCTGCTCTCATTTTGATTTTGTATGTGTTTTCTCTATTTTTTGATTTTATAATTAGAGATTTTCATATCTTTATGTGATTGAGTTCATTTTTTTTTTATGAAGCTCTTGAGAATGTAAATGCTTCTGTTGTTCTTTCATATGTGATGCTTTTTTTAATTCAAGTAAAATTTTATTTCGTCTATTGATGAGTTTTGGACCTATAGTTGTTAAATAATGAGTGTACTGTCATTAAATGATGGACATACAATTATTTAGTAATGACTTATAGTTTTTAAATAATGAAATTATAGTTGTTAAATAATGAACTTACAATTGTTATATAATAAACATACAGTTGTCATATAATGAACATACGTATTTATTGATAATTATTTTTTTATTTTTGTTATACAGTTAATGATGCACCTCAATATAATGCTACTATTAATGATTTGTTGGGATTGTGTGTTCATTTTGGTAAAGAAGCTTACAATTTGTATAATGATTATGCCTTTAAATTAGGTTTTAGTATTGGAGTAAGCAAAGATATAGAGCTGAGAGTAAAATAGCTTCAATGAAATATTTTTGTTGTTCAAGGGCTAGAGAGAAAGAAAATAGTAGTAAAGAAAAATAGATATTATTTAACATCCTCGACCTTAATTGCATACTTTTCATTTGAACATATTTATTTTATATATGTCATTCACATAAAAAATACGCATGCATATAAATTTTGGTTTGAACATATTCGCGAGATAAATTTATCATGTGTTGGTGTATTGCAATAGTGTTAAGTTGCATGTGTCTAGTTTTAAATTAAATAATGATGATAAAGTACTAGAAATAAAATTGGAAAAAAATAATTAAATTGAAATGAATGAAATTTGACATAATTAAATTAATTAAATTATACTACTTAATTATATTGTACTTTTTGAATTGACTAGTAGTAGTCATATTAATAGTAATAGTAGTAATAACAAATAAATACATGAATAAATTAATTAATTAAATCAGAAAAAAATAAGAAAAAGAAGACAAACAAGTAAGTCTATTAAGAATAGATATGTTGTCTTCGCCTTTGTTTCCACCATAACCTTAATTTCCTTATTTGCTCTAAAATCTCCAGCAGCCAACCAAGCCACCAAAGATTAGTAAGTTAATTGTTTCATCTTATATTGCTAAATTTAATTAAGAGTTAGATTGATTATGATTTAGGATGTGCAAGCAACTTGGTTACTATGCTTGAAGTTCCTAAATTATGTTTTTATAGTAGTGTATTTGAAATTTGTTTTTTTTATTTATTTTATAGACCAAATCTGAAGAAACTCAAAACATCAAACTTGTAAATCTATGTCTTAGGCTTATGTCTATATAAATAGTTTTGCAAAATTTGGTGTGTATGAAAAGATGTTGGTATATGACTGAGACTGGTTCAGGTAAGAACCATAACTGAATCACCTATTGTTTTAGTGCATTTTGAATATGATAAAGGCTGTAATTGAGGAAATTCAAAACATAAAAGTTATAGATCCATGTGTTATCTAATTGTATACTGAATTTCAGGTTCATACTCATTGTGGTTGTTAAGTTATAGTAAAGAGAATCATAATCGTGCCTTACTTAAGCTGCCTACTTAGTATCTTATATAGGTCCAGCAAATTTGTGGCTAATTTTGAGCTCATTAAAGACCAACTGGGTAAATGTTTAAACATGAAATTTTAAATTATGTCTTAAGTATATTATGGTAAAAATATCATCTTAATATGTTATGTATTTTGTGGGATATGACCTTTAAAAGCAAGATTGATCTGATTGTCACTATGTTCTAGAATAGTCATAAGTTTCTTATTATTTGAAGTCCTTAGATGCAAAACTGATGAAATTTGCAAACATGAAAAATATTTCATTTTGGCTTATCTAAGTACTTTAAAATTTTTATTATATTATAATCTATACGTTGTAAGTTATGAATTTTTAAAATTGGTAACTTCAAACTGCCTTAGGACAGAAAATATAATACATTTTGAAATAGCACAAAAAATTGTACAATATTCCAAAAATTCTAAAATTATAATATGTTATAAAATTATATATTAACTTTAATTAGAAATAAGACTCATATAAATTGGATAAGTATAAAAAAGTTATAAGCTAGTCAATTCTCAAAGGTCATACTGTCATCCAATGAAAACTTTAATTAGTTGTCTAAACTATACATACGAACTTATTTAAGTTACATTAAATTTATATAGCTATTAATTGATTAATTATACTTTCAATTAGGCTAAAAAAATTGGAGACATACAAGGATGAGATAAAGAATAAGTTAGAAATTAGATACCGAACAAAATATGAGTTTAATTATCAAATGATTTCTTTAGTACACATGTATGTTGTTTGCTATATGAAATATGAAATGACTTGTGATTATGTGTATTATATGATTGCCACAATTTCTTATTGAAAATGAGATGATGAATAATTGTAGACATATTTGTGATATGATTATGTCTAATGTATTTGTTTACTTGTGATTGTGTTGTGACATAATTGTGTTAAATGTATTTGTATAATTTATATAATGTAATGGATGAATTGTTGTGAAAAAAATGATACAAATGCAATGGTTGGCTAATGAATTATTATAAATGCATATATATACAGATTTAAAAGGCGTTATGAGTAGCTAAATAGCATTGTAAAACAAAAGAAGAGGTATATGATCCAATCAAATGTTCAAATGCAAAAGAAAATGTCAATGGCCTAACAAATATGCAAATGTTATAAATGATCAAGTTAGCTAGCAAATGCAAATAATTCACATGGTAGATGTTCACATGGAAATCCGAGGTAATGTCCTTTTAGCTTGATTATTATAAAAAGAAAATGGCAAAATATAAGCATAAGCAAATGACAAATGATAGTGTTTACATGATTTAGTGTTACTTATTTTCATAAGTTATTAATGAATGGAATGAAATATTAAATTGTGATTACCATAATTGTTATTATTATCTATTATTAAGTATTGTTTAGTACTTTAGAAAGCATTTGATAAGTATTCTCACTGAGTCGCAACTCATCAAATTGCATTATTTTTCAAGTAGAAAAAGTGATAGCTCATTTGAGGTGCACATTAGAAATCATGGATCAAAGGTTGCTAGCCGAGTCTCCCTACTCTCTTTCATTGCATTTCACATGAGCATGAAAGCATATTATATGTATTTGAAGTGCATGTATGAATTTGTATAAATATATAATGGGTTTGTAATAATGTGTTATTAGTCGTAAATTAATAATTAGAAATACTGGGATTTAACAGTTGAGATATAAAAATATAAAAAAAATACTATGATCACGATTTCGCTTTATTTTGGTGCTACACATGATAAATTAATACAAGAATATATAATTTTTAAATATATAAGGTGTTATATATTATTCAAAGGTTGATGTTCATTCTGATTATAAAAGCTTTTATTCAATTTAATATTGATGAAAACGAAGTTTGGACTATGATACAACCCGAAAAAGGCATAATCATGAGTTATGTGCATCGAGTAAAACTCATATTCTTCGATCACATAGAAAAGTGATAGAAAATCAGCTGATTTACCTTTAGCATTTGAAAGAAAGTGGTGTTGCTGTTTCGGATGGTATTAGATTCTTAAAAAATAATCAAGTGGTTCTCCTTTTATGGGTTTAGTTATAAATGATGCTTATAATGTTTTGTTAGAGGAAAATTTAAGAAAATTGGATGGTTGTGATTCTAATGCAATGATTGAAATTCTTAGAAAAAGACAATGTAATGAGAATAATTTCTTGTTAATTTTGAAGTTGATAATAAAACAAGATTGTGTAGCTTTTTTTGGAGGGATTCGTGGATGGAGAAAGATTATGAGCTCTTTGGTGATCTATTAGTTCATGATATGACATATTGCACTGATAAATATGATATGATTTGTGGTCCTTTTATAGGTATGTTTGCAATTAACCTGTATTTTTTTTATTATATGGATTCTGCAGACTCTTTTGTTGTACATTATAGATTCATTATTTTGGCATATTATGTTCAATGTTTTACATGGTATTTGTTTTTTTGTTATAGTCTAGTTTCATTTAGTATTTACATGTTCATTTTTTTTAACTGAATGTTCGTTATTAGTTAACAGCAAGTTCATTTGTTGTTTTCATATTCATTTTATTTGTGAATTGAAAGGTGATTATCAGTTAAGTGGATGTTGATTTTTTGTGAAGTGAAGGTTCATTATCAGTTAAATGCATGTTCATTTTTTGTTAAATGTAAGTTCATTATCAATTAACTGCATGTTCATTTCTTGTTAACTATAGATTCATTATTTATTAATTGTATGTTCACTTTTTCTATTTTAAGTATGTTATTATTATTTTTTTCTATTTGTAGGTATGAATATGATGTTTGAATATGAGTTTTTGTTAAATGAGAGAATATAGTCTTTTGTGTGACTTTTTAGTGCATTTTTTAGATTTATGGGAGGTAAATATCCACAAACTATAATGACAAATCAATTTGCTGCTATGACTACTGCTATTGCTCAAGTTTTTCCAAATTCGCAGCATAGACTTTGTATATGGCATATATGGGAGAATTCGAATAAGAATATCAAGTCATTGAGAAATAAAAAACGGATGTGTTGAATTATTCAACTATATGCTTAAATACATTGATTCATAGGCTGAGTTTCAGTTTTGTTGGACTAAGTATGTGAAATTTTTTTAAAATTTTGAGTTTAGTTATTGAATTAATCTTTTATTTAATTGTTCATTTTTGTTTTTAAGGTTGAAAACAGATTATGAGTGTCGCAAGAACTCTTAGATGCATAACCTTTTTGACATTAGAGAGAAACGATATCCTGCCTTTAGTAAAGATTTTTTTCTAGTAGAATTTTATCATCACAAAGGAGTGAGACCACCAATTATTATATTTGTATGAGGCTTTTTAAAACTGATGGTCTTTGTGAATTTTACAGTTATTTTACTGATGTGGTTGTGGAATGGAGGAGCAAGGAAATTGGAGAAGACTTGCATTGTTTGATAGGTGAACCAACAATGACCTTGAATGAAGTGAAACTTTTTGTCATGTAACACAGATATATACAATTGAGATATATAAATTGTTTGAGGAGCAATATATGAAGGAATGTTCTTGTGATCAAAGTTGTGTGGCTTATGATAGTACTAATACTAGGTTTACATATCATATGTGGCGTATGGATGTGGATATTATGCAACATGAGGTTGTTTTCGATGTTGTAGGCATATACATATCTTGCACTTGCAAGTTATTTTTGGAGGTATGTGAATTTCTGTATTCTCTGTGTTATTCAGAGGTCAATTTGTAATGAATATGTAGACAAATACAAATGAACTTAAAGTTCATTTGTAATAAATTTGTGTATATTTTTGTATTTTTCAGAGGTCATTTTTAGTGAACCTATAGGTAAAAAGAAATGCATCTACTATTTATTTTTAATGAACATGTAGAAGAATGTTATTGAACTTGTAATATTTTTTCGGCTAGGATCACTTTTTGCGTGTTTTTAATGTGCATTGTGTTAAAGAAATTCCAAAAAAATATATTGTGAAAAATGGACTAAATGAGTGATTGAGAGCAGATGGTATTCAATTTGTTTCTTCATATGATAAGTCTGGTTTAATGGCTTCTTTTTTGAGAATTCAGATGGTTAGAAATTTTCATCAATTAATTTTAGCTAATGAAAACAATTTGAAGGCTTGTCAATACTATAAGTAAGCTTTTGAAAGTGTCAAAAGGAAAGTTATAGAAAAGATGGCTTTGTCTACATGGAAAGAGAATCTGATGCAATATCTTGTTCAAGTGAAGAAATACAAAATCCAAGTTCTATTAGAGCAAAAAGTGATCGCAATTATAGAATTAAGAGTACACTTGAGAATAAGTTTAACTAATTAAAAGGTCAAAGGAAAAGTACCCAAGTGACTGCATTGAGAACAAAACATGTTATGTAAACTTCTGTTCATGTATGAAATGATGAAGCAGTATTTGAAATTTATTTTTGTGATGAACGATTTTTAATATATCTATAGTTGAAATTTAATGAATTTGTAATTTATTTTTAATGAATCTATGTATTATGTTTAATGAAGCTGTTTATTTGCAGGAAACTATTTCACAAGTAGCTCCAAATTGATATCTTATTCATCCAATTTATGGAAGTTCAAAATTAGTAACTGTTACTTTAGATTCAAGTTCAATATATGCTCTAATTGTAATAAATTCAACTACTTTGTAGTTCTATTTTTTTTTTAATTTTTTTAGCGATTGAACTGCTTTGTGCTCCAATTATATATACATTTTTAATAGGTATCCATTTTTTTAATGAACCTATATAGAAAATATAATGAACTTATAGTTTATTGTAAATGGTAAATCTACAGTTCATTTTAATGTACTTATTGACAAAATATAATGAACTTATAATTTATTCAAAATGAACTTGTCATGAACAATGAATGCACATATAATAAAATGTAATGAATATGCAATTCATTTTTAATGAACATGCAGATAAATTATAATGAACACACAATTCATTTTTAAATGAACATGTTTGGAATAATCAATGGACATGCAACAAACTTCTAGACAAAATATAATGAATCTATATAAATATTATGAATCCATAGTTCATTCTAAATCAAGTTGTTTACAAAATATCCTATTTGGCTTCCATTTCCAGAGTTCAAGTTTAACCATTTACAGTTGAAATAAACATCCATGGGAAAATATTCTAAAATGTTTTAAACATCAGTCATAAATATTGTGAAATATTCTAAACATTAATCAGAAAATATTCAGTTTTTCTTTGATTATGCAAAATATTTTTTTTGGCTTGTTTCATTATTTCTTCCCTGCATATATTGACTTTGAGCATTAGTATGATTCAGCAGTATTTTGCTCTCAAGGTTTTAGAGAAATTTTCCTGCAAGAAGTATGTTTAAATTAACTTTATAGCAGTTATAAACATACAATAAAATATTCAAACAAAATGATAAGTTGCAATTATAACTTATATTCTTGTATTTCTTAAAGCCACACTCCCAATTATGACCTTAGCCTTTATATGCTTCCATATGTCTCATGCAATATATTGCACAATCAACATTTTTTGCAGATGGTTTCCAACACACATCAAAGACCACTTGTTTATATTTTCTGATATCTTTGTCTTTATGAACATTTTGTTTTGTAAAGTAATTGTGGAGTGCTTAAACCTGTAACATGGAATAAATAATGAATTTATAGTATAAAGAAATATATGTGCACCCTATAAGAAATGAATTTAGAAGTTCAGAATTTACAAACATGGTTGGAGAGTCTTCATATTTTCATTGAAATGTCACAATTTTTATAAGTCGTCTGTTATCTATTATCTCAATCCTTTGTCTATTGAAACTAATATGCAAATCAAGAAATAGTGATTATGTCAAATAATAGAGAATGATATCTAAAATTTATGCAAATAAGGAAACAATGTTCATTAAATATGTATAAAATGTAGTTAGAATCATTTATGGAAAAATAGGTAATATCTTGTACTTACAAGTTCAACATTGCTAATGTCAAGATTTGCATATTGTAATTCTTTGTTCAGCAGCTAATTAAAACTTTCTTGATATTCTTCTTTGATGTATGTATTATTTATACCTACCTGATGCTGAAAAACAAAAACCGATGAATATTTGAGTACAATGAGCTGACAATTGAAAGTAATGAATGTACAGTATTCAAGTGATGAATTTATAAGATTTACTTACAAATGCTTTGGTGGAGAATAGTGCTTTTTTTTTTTGGTTCACCATCTGCTCTATTTTGTCCATAAGGTTCATTCTCAACGCCCAAATATCTACTATTAAATTATCAACTTTAGATTTTGAGAGGCTCTGAATGTTTTTTTCAATAATGAAGTATTGATTGTCATATAGGAAAAGAAGTTGAGCACTATATAAAAAAGTTTGTTAACATAAATGAACCTACAATATTGAAATAATGAATCTACAATATTCAAATAATAAACCTATAATTTTCAACCAATGAATCTACTATTAGAAATTAAACTCACTCTTCATCTTTCTTGGTCATGAATGCAAATTCTAAAATTATCTTCTCTTTTGCCTTTATGTCTGATATCTTTTCATTGTTTTCCATCCAAAATGGAGACCGTAGATGTAGAGGAAGCATCGTGTACCTCCTTGTAGGCCTCCTTCTTGTCTACACGTCTTCTAAATTAAATTCTGATTCAGCAATCACCCTATAATAAAATGCATAATGTGTAAGATTTTTTTTAATAAAACTATTCATTAATACAGAATGATTCATTTTATATTATACACATATCAAAAGTATGAGAGAACAATTTCACATGCTCATCAAAAAAAAAAAATCTAGTGTTTTTGTGTTACCCATTTCAGTTGTAGTTGTTTCTTCAACATTTTCTTCTGGGCGAGTTAGCTCTAATAAAAAATTATCGTATTGGTAAACAATATGCTTTCCTCGGCATTTGCAAGAACTTTTTCTTTGTAAGATGCATTGCATTCTCAAGATCTGTTATTGCCTGCACGAATTCTTCATTGCTAAAGAGGTTCTCATTTTCATCAATAATTGATTTATCTCCCCCTCTTTCTTGTGAACTTTGAATGTTGTTGAAAATTGTTGTCACAGACTCTATAGTCTTTTTTGTCACTTCCGATGACTGTGTTCTTTCTATTTCAGCCATGACTTCTCCAAATTCAATCATGGTTGCAACCATTTTTTAATAATTGTTGTCACTCTTTGTACACGTTGCTAAAATAATCAAATAGAGAAGAAAAGAAGAAACAAATTCATTAAATCATACATATTATAATCAAATAAAAAATATTATATATATTACAATCAAATAAAAAATATCATAAACATATAATTAATAAATAATGAATATATAAATATTAAGTAATGAATGTGAACTAATTAAGCAAATAATCGAATAGAGAGTAAAAGATAGAATTGTTTAATGAAAATTATGCATGAACATCAAAATATCAAATAAATAGCACAAATTCATTGCATAATAAACGTAATGTAATGTGTCTATTATTGAAAAGATGAATTACCTTTGTGAATTACCTTTGTTTCTCTTTCTCCTTCTTTCTATATGTTTATTGTTCTTTGAGCTCTTATTCTTTCTCATCTTCTTCTTTAATGTCAATAACTAAAATTTTGTCAACCACTTTTCCAATTCCATAGCCTCCTTCTTTTTCTGCATTTATTCTTTCTCTAACATTTTTATTTGTTCAATTGCAGAGGACTGGAAAAATTCTTCTATTATGTCTAACTTTAAACTCCACTCTATCCAAGTATGTTAGCTGGAAACAAAAACAAAGTGAATATGTTGTTAAATAATGAATCTACAATTGTTAAATAATGAACCTACAGTTGTTAAATAATGTACCTAAAGTAATTAAATAATGAACATACCATTAGAAAGGTGATTGGACCAGTGAATAGTCTAGCTTTTTTTTTCCCATTTTTAGATTGTCTCAACAAGGCTAATAATGGTGTAGTGGCACCAATTGAATTCTTTGATTTCATTCATATTGGTTTGGGACAACAAGATTTTTTAGTTTGCTGATTTACTTTGGTGTCCTTTAATCAGTGTAAAAAGTACAAAGTGTTTTTTAATCAATGTAAAAAGTACAAAGACAAGAAAATCTCTCTTGAAGTAGTCATCATAATCACATCTTTCAACAATTGTTTTCCCTATATCCTTTGTTATTGGACTGCCTTTTCTTATTCCTTATCCGACTCTCCATTTTTGTAGCAATTGGACATATGTAGGAGTGTCATTCTCTCGTTTGGCTTCAAGTATCATTTTGTTTCCTCTTGGTATATTTAGAGTGCTCATAACATCTTCTTCATTTACCACTATTTGATCATTTTATAGAACAAGGGTTGTTCTACAATGATCAAAATTATTGATCAAATAGTAGGCTAGCCCTGCATCACAATTTTTTAATGTCATTTGCAGTAAGCTGCCAAAACCTATCTCTTGAACTGCATTACACTGTTTGTTTGACATTCTTTGTACCATATTGAATAGGCTTTTTGGCAACATTATTGTCTACAAGAAGCTCTATGTAAAATATCATTAATAAAAAGATTGATTAGTTAATACAATGTTAACTAATTAAATAATAAACTTTATTTCGTGAAGTAATGAACCTTCAGTTAATTTAATGAACTTTATTTTGTGAAGTAATGAACCTACAGTTGATAAATTATGAATATGTATGATTTTATTAATGAATCTATACTAGTTAAGTAACAAACCTTTATTGGCAACTTCAACTTCATCGGATTTATCTATTTCATTTTCAGGTACATCAGTTTCATTTCTTTGGCAAATTTTTTCTTTTTGTTTTTTGATTCCTCATGATTTTTTCTCCTTTTTTTCTGTGGTGTTGTCTACTCCTGAAAGATATTTAGAGAGAAAACAGTAAATTGTAAATATTACATACATTATTTATGTTTCATTAAACCAAAAAATGTAGTACATTGTTTAGTATTTTATTTACCTTTTTATTTTTTCTCTTCATTTTTTATGGTTCTATCTGTTCGTGTGTTTTTTGTTGCACAACTTGTGTTTCTTTTGTTGGAGCAACTACAGTACTTGATGTTTCATTTGATTTCCTTTTGTAATAGGCAACCTTTTTTTGTTAGAGTATGTTGTTAATTTGTTGGAGCAACTCTTGATTGTTCTTATTGTGTTGCTTGTGCAACATGTTGGTGTCCCATTTGACTCTCTATAGTGTCCATGATTTTGTCTCAGTGTGAAGTTGTCAATTGATTCGGTGTTTGTGTCTTTATTCTTTTTTGCTATTGATTTTAGTGGCATTTTGAACCTGTTCGAATTAATATAGGTAATGAATTATTTTATATACAATGCATCTATGGTTTATAACCAATGAATTTACATTATTAAAGCAACGAACCTATGTAATTAGATATAATATAAGACAAATAGAGATAGATTATAATCAAACAAAATAAATAATGAACCTATAGTTTATTTTTAATGAACATGTAGATAAAATATAATGAATCTTAAATGTACATGCATAGAAAATATAATGAATATGCAGTTCACTTTTAATGAACATGTAGACAAAATATAATGAAACTGCATTTCATTTTAAATTAATATGTAGGCAAATGTAAATGAAGAACAAAAAAACATAGAAACATCGAACATTAAAACTTCACAAAATAAAGGATTAAAAATCAAAGAAGAATCAAACATCATACATATAACACTCTAAACCCTAAACATCACGGACACTATTTATGTTCAATAAACCAAAAAATTATTAGTTATTAAATTAAATATAATGAAGGTTTAGGTATATGTTCATAAAACCAAAAAATGCAGTACATTATTTAGGTTCTTGTTTACTTACAGTGGGTAAAAAGAAATAAGATTTTTATGCGATTTAGAAGAATGCGGCAGCAAATGACGGTGATAACAATTTGCAGCGGTTTAGGTTTTCTTTGGTGGAAGAGGAGAGTGTTGCTTGTTTGGGAAGTTTTGTGAGAGAGAATTTGGTTTTATGAGTTAACACCATTTAATTTATAAAAAAGAATACTGTATTTTTTTTGGTCTGCATATGCAAATGGGCAATAGAGTCCATGTAGTTATATGGACCAAGATCCATAACATACCCATAGTTTGGATGACTTTTCTGAAATTTGATTTGTAGTAATTATTTTTGACATTTTTCAGTAAATTTAAAAAAAACTTTAACTATTGATATTAATGTTTTTGGTACTTTTTGAAAAATTAAGTGAATAATCTTAGAATGATGCATAGCTTTTAAAAACCTATGTTTGTGAATTGTACTTCTAGCATTGTTTATCGGAGGGCTATAAAGTAAGGAAATAAATAAAAGTAAGAAGCGATAATATGATTTTTTTTTTTCTAATTTTATATGGAATCAAAATATAAAGTTTTAAGTTTTTTTTTTAAAAAAATGCTACTTATTTTATTTTTTTTTTTCAATGTACATAAAATATTTGTATTTTTAACGCAAATTGAATAAAATAAATGGATAAATTGATAGAATTGTTGGAATAAAAAATATTGTGAAGAGTAACATTTATTGGAGGAACTCAACACGTCTTATAATTAAATAGTTAAATTGTTGCTAAAACATATCATAATATTTATAATTCCATAATCCTTAATTATTCAACCAAACTGCAACTTTTTAAACACCAAAAATCAATGAATTATAATCCATGTCGGTTCAGAAATTTTTGTTATACTATAAATTAAAAACTGTATTTTTTAGAAATTTTATTGAAGTCTATTTATCAAAATATTTATAATTTATTTTTTATATTCTGTTTATAACAATAAAATTTAGAAAAATAGTGGAATATTCGCACATGATTATAATTGGTAAAGAAAAAGTGAGCTGCTTGTCAATTTTTATTGGCAAACGGGCATATGTATTATTTTTTTATGTATATAATATCTTTCTTACATTAACAATTAAAAATTATAAAAATTATATTTTAAAGAAATTAAAATACATAATTAACGTTTATATATATTTATTATTTAGTGTTAATTGCACGTAATAAGGAATTTATTTCAGAAAAAATAAATTTTCCATTTATTGCAATATTTTCTATAAATATTATAATTCTTAATTTTTATAATTACTCTCCAATCGCTTTCAATTTTTATACAATTATTATTTTTTTTCCATCAAATTTTAATGGAGAAGAGTTTGAAATACTTAGAAATTTCTATAAAGTCAAGAAAAAAAAACCACACAAACCAATTCTTTTTTTTTTAGTGTATGAATTTTATATGTAATATTTATGTAAGAATTTTAACTTACTTAACAATTTATTTATTGTAAAAAAGAAAACAATTTATTTGTATATGTGAAATATATATAACCAGTATGTAGAGATATATATGTAGATTTTATATGTAATAAATATATAAATTTTATACGCAACATCTATGTAAAAATTTTAATTTGAACTTAATAATTAATTTAAAAAAAGAAATAAAATATATATGTGAAATATATGTATATGTAGAGATATATGTGAATTTTATATATTATAAGTATATGAATTTTATATATAATATATAGAGGAGAATTTTGACTTAATATTTAATTTAAAAAATAAAAATATTAATTTAAAATTATTTTTTTATTTCAATTCAATTTTGAACGCATAAAAGGGAGTGGCGGAAGAAAACTGTTATTTAAAGAAAAAAAAGTATAAAAGTTTAAAATGCAATGAGAATATATTGCATAGATAACAGAGTGGCGTACTTTTCACACTTCTATTTTCTTTTTATTGGGGCACACGTTTTTTTTTTCTTCTTCCTGTTAGAACATAAAACAGCACAATTATTTTCTTTCAAAAAATTTTTTTAAAAAAATACTATTTAGATTTTATATAATATATTAGTGTTCTCTTAAATTCAAAAGTTCATATATAAATAGTAACTTTGCCTAAACACTTTAACCTATAGAAAATGAAAAAAAAAATATATGACAAATTAAAAAATATGTCTGATAAGTGAGAAGTACTTAATTTAGATATGGTTAAGCTACGCTAATATACTACCCAGTTAACAATTAAATAAATAAATAAAGAATAATGCTACATATTCTACTACTTTTTGCCTCGGATAATGTAAAATACTTTTTTTTATCCAATTTTTATTAAAAATATAAATAATTTATATTAATTGAAATAAATTAAAAAATATATTAAACCATTAATATTTCCCTGAAATAAAAAAAAAAAAAGGTTAAAAGAAGAATTACAGTGAGAAGCGTCAGGAGTGACGTATGGGTAGTGAGAACCTCTTTCCCAAGTCAAATATAAGCACTTGTTCTCTGCAGTTCCCCTTGTCCGGCATTCATTAATAAAATCTATAAAACTACAACCCATTTCTCCTCCGTATCTCCAGTATTACTACTATCACCCATCCCCAGCCATGTCTTCCTCCCCAACCCCAACGGGGGCGCACATCTTCGTCTACCCATTCCTCAGTTCCGGCCACATTATTCCTCTCCTAGATCTCACTCGGCGTTTGCTCAGCCGCGGCTTGGTTATCACCGTCGTCGTCACCACCAACAACCTCCCCTTGCTCCACCCTCTCCTTTCCTCATATTCCTCTTCCCAATTCCAACACCTGTCCCTTCCTGCCCCTCAAGTCCCTCCCGATCCCAAAAACCGCCTCCTTTCTATGATACGCTTCATGCGTCAACACCATTTTCCTCTTCTCTTAAATTTCTTCCAATCTCACGCTTCTCCTCCTGTTGCTATCATCTCTGATTTCTTCCTTGGTTGGACTACCGAATTGGCCGCCCAAGTTGGCGTCCCACGCCTCGTCTTCTCGCCATCTGGGGCCTTCGCTTATTCCGTTACCGCTGCTGTTTGGACAGACCTCCCGCAAAATGACAACCCGGAAAATCAAGATTTCATCGTTGAATTCCCCAAGATACCGAATTCACCGTCTTACCCCTGGTGGCAAATCTCCCATATTTATAGGAGGCCCGTGGACTCCGATTGGGAATTTTTCAGAGACAACACTTTGGCGAATTTGTCGAGTTGGGGAGTCGTCTTCAACTCATTCACCGAGTTAGAGGGAGTCTACCTTGATCACGTTGAACAGGTGACGGGAAACGATCGGGTGTGGGCGGTGGGCCCACTTATGCCGTCCGATGATGATTTGGAAGGATCCAGCGACCGTGGCGGGTCCAGCTCCGTGCCATGCCACGATGTGTTGACGTGGCTTGACTCGCGTCAGAAACATTCTGTTGTGTTTGTTTGCTTCGGGAGTCGCACTTTTCTGACGTGTAAACAGATGGATGAGCTGGCAACGGCATTAGAGAAAAGCGGCGTCGATTTTATACTGAGCGTTAGGCAACCTGAGAATGGGCGAGTCGCATCAGGAGATATCGGTGTTGTGCCAGATGAATTCGAGGATCGTGTGGCTGACAGAGGTTTCATCATAAAAGGGTGGGCTCCACAGCTGGCTATACTAAGGCATCGTGCGGTGGGGGCGTTCTTGACTCACTGTGGGTGGAACTCGGTGCTGGAAGGGATATCGGCGGGCGTAGTGATGCTTACCTGGCCCATGGGAGCGGACCAATTCACAAACGCACAGCTTCTAGTTGATCAGCTGGGGGTGGGAATCCGAGTTGGAGAGTCCACACAGAAGATTCCTGAGTCAGCAGAGTTGGCTCGGATATTAGCTGAGTCAGTGCAGGAAAATTTGCCGCAAAGAACGAAAGCTAAGGAAATTCAAGAAGCAGCGCTGACTGCCACCAGAGGAGGGAGCTCAGATAAAGATTTGGATGCTTTGGTTGCGAGGCTAAACCAACTTCCAGATTTAAAGAAATAATTAGGATGAATTAGTTGTTGTTGGCTTTTTGGTAATTAAAATTTGGCAGTATTTTTTCTTTTTTCTATACACGTTGTGTGGAGGTTGGATATTGAATTCGAAACCCTCCATCTATAACATGGCTAGTTCATGATTGGTGTGCCCACCTAGTGGCAGTATTCTCTCTATAATTGCTTGCATTATTCAAAAATTGCTGGATTTATGTGAATCAATGACGTGCTTAGAATAATTTGAGAAAACTAGCAACAATCCTGTATCCTCTCAAACAATCCCAATGTGGCAACTTGTGAATCCTTTCTAGTTTTGCAAAAGAACTGCAGAAGTATGACCACAAAGATCTTCAGTGGTTGAGGATTAAAGCAACTGTAAATCGAATCCCTGCAGCATTTGATCTGACAGTCCTAAAAAATCTGAAGAAAACAACTACTTGTAATCATTCTGCTAATTCACAGGGAAGTTAATTTTTTTAAAATGTGCTTCTGCATATTTAATCGCATTTTTACATTAATTAAACAATTGGCCTTGCTAGCTGCTGCAGTAGACCTTGTTGTTATGATCAACGATTAAATCAAGGAAAAACAGGACTGAATGAATTTCTTCATGGGCAGAGGATTATTTAATCATTTACTATGAAGTGGTATCGCTGTTGTGAAAAAAAAAATGTCTCTTAACATTTCCAGTATGTGCTTGTTATTTGTTTTATATATGTATACAATGAAGTTTGCATGGTTTTGTCAGTTACCTAAGTTCATAATATGTCCAGAAACAACCAATAAAGTTAAACTTAGATTTACTCTTCCACAAAAATCACCTCAACGTCCCAATGTGACCCAATTCCATGCGCTTATGACACCCTTCAGTCATCAAAATGAAAATGCACACTGCTTCAATCAAAACAGAGAACGAGAGCCACATTTGTACCAGCAACAATTATCAAAGCCATTGTACGGAACACCGAGATAACTATAGGCTATGGGTGCTTTGTTGGGCTAATTGTACTGAGTGTTCATATTTCAAATTTAATTTTCTCCTTGTCAATATAATTGGGGATATTTCTTAAAATAAGATAATTAAAAATTTTATTTACAAATTTATGGTAAAAGTAAAAATATTTACAATTTTGTAGTACGGTGCGCCAGTCCAAATGGTGAACATGACTGTGATGTGCTATTTGGAGTGGCGCGTTGTCACGTGGCAAAACGTGATGAGCCACCATGCGCCACGGGGCACAATGTGCCAGTTGAACTGGTGCACAAAATTGTGCGCCAGTTCAACTGGCGCACGCAATGATGCGCCACGTGGTGCCACGTGGCACACGCGCACCACATGGCGCATGCATCACCTGGCGCACCATGCGCCTCTGCTGATGGTGCGCCAGTTGGACTAGTGCACCACTTTCTTCGCCACCTTAGGAATCTCCAGTCTTTTTTCAGTCTCCAGTCTTTTTTTCAGACTCATTTTTTTCTTATCAGAATCTGTGATCATACAACCAAAACCAAAATAAATATGCTGCCTTATTCTTATTTCTTTCATCTGCAATTTTCTTCCTTTCTCCTTCTTCCTTTCTCCTTCTTCCTTCCTTATTTCCTTTCTCGATTGTTCTGGTTATTAAATTTTCCTCTATTTCTTCTTTCTTCCTTCTTCCATTTCTCCGGTCAATCTGCAAAATGTTTGTTATATTTTTTTCAATGAATTTAGATTATGGTTTATGATTTTATTATTTATTTTTCGGTAATTAATTTTACCTAGAAATTAAAAATTATAAAAAATATTAAGAAATTATTGAAAAAAAAATAATCAGTAATATATTTTTTATTAAATAAATTATTCGTGTTATAATGATATATTTGATTTTTTGTCTTGTGCATGTAAAAAATTTGGTACTTTGGATCATTGAATTGTTGGATCGTGCAGGTGAAGATCGAAACAAAAGTTTGTTATATTTTTTTGTCAATGAATTTAGATTAAGGTTTATAATTTTATTATTTATTTTTCGGTAATTAATTTTCACTAGAAATTAAAAATTATAAACAATATTAAGAAATTATTGAAAAAAAATAATCAGTAATGTATTTTTGGTTAAATAAATTATTCGTGTTATAATGATATATTTGATTTTTTGTCTTGTGCATGTAAAAAATTTGGTACTTTGGATCGTTGGATTATTGGATCGTGCGGGTGAAAATCGAAACAAAGGTTTGTTATATTTTTTGTCAATGAATTTAGATTAAGGTTTATAATTTTATTATTTATTTTTCGGTAATTAATTTTCACTAGAAATTAAAAAATATTAAGAAATTATTGAAAAAAAAAGTAATCAATGATGTATTTTTGGTTAAATAAATTATTCTTGTTATAATAATATATTTGATTTTTTGTCTTGTGCATAAAAAAAATTTGGTACTTTGGATCGTTGGATTGTGCAGGTGAAGATCGTATAAAAGAAATTTTATATATCTCGAGGTAATATATAGATAATTTTATGTAGATAAATGTCGAAAAAAATACATATAATATTTAAAGTAATTTATGTGCATAAATAATAGTATACATTTCTGAATAAAAGCACAGCACTATAGTGTTAGTAGATAAATTTTAATGGTTGTAGTAAATATGTAATTAATGTGCATAATAATAATATGTCATGTATAAATAGTTGTAGTAATTATTTAATTAATGTGCATAATAATATTGTAAAATTATTAATAAAAGTGATGCAGTATTAGTAGATAAATTTTAATAAATTTATAAATTTATTTAGTGAAAATATTATTAAAATTTAGAGTAATAATAGTTATGTAATAATAATGACGATAATGCATATAATACAAATTTATTAAATTATAATAAATAATTATTTTTT
>CATIWF010165140.1:0-11008 GCA_949630135.1 Balakata baccata
AGCTAACCAATGGCCACACATAGAGGTAGTAGAGGACCCATGCACCGACCAATTACAACTTCTATTATTGCTACCACAATAACATTAGTAATAGGATATCCTGCAAATAAAATTTTGATGATTGTAATTGACAACCCATTATTATCGGGTACTAATCACATAGAAAAAATTATTAATTTCCTAATAAATTTATGATCACTAGAAATAAGTTTTCGAGCCTTAATCAGGAGTTACTATAAAAACAATTAAATACAACAATTCCATCGTGAAAGCAATACTAAGTATACATACATGTAATAAGCCAGATTTTACAATAATAAAGGCAATTTTTTTTTTAATAACAAGGCAACCAACTAGATTGTATTTCCTTTTCCATTATTTTTATATGCATTTGGGTTATGGTAGCATGGTTCATTTAGCCCTTCCAGAGTCTCGAAAACTTTGTATCAATTTGGATAAATTAGTGATGAAAATATCAGTCAAGTTTAAGGAAATATTTCATAATAATAGTGGTAGGTTCCAAAGTAAAAATATTTTAAAATTGGTGACGTGATCAATAGAAATCCTTCGTTATTCTGCAAAACAAAAAGGGATAATTATAAAAATAACATCCATTTCAGCTGAAATTAACAATAAGCTAGTAAAGGAAGCAAGTCCAAATATGAATAGATACTTAATTAGCACATAAATTAAGATTGGAAAAAGCAAAGAGGCCAAATGGGACTTCAGAAGGGAAGCGAAATTTTGTAATACCAAAATCCTGTCAACATTAACCTCTGCAAGATAATCTTAAATTGAAGTTGTTTTTTCATTTATTCAACCAATGGAAACATAAATGTAAATATGAGAAGGAAAATTATGGTTCTTAAAAGGAAATATAAAATGGAAATTAGGATACGAAAATGGAAACATACCTTAAAGATTGCGACTAATAGCTGGTGCGGCAAGATTGGCAATGATTGACTGGCGACCTACAACTGACAAATGACGACTTGAGATTAGGGTATCGTGGCATAGGCAACCAATGAGGAACTGTGAATCTCGATAACACCGGAGTCATCCAAAATAGTGTGGAAGGAGAAGAAGAACGATAGCTGTGAGGCTGTGAGATTGGAGGGAGAAGGAGATTAAGAGGGTGGTTGCTAGGTTGGAGGGAGAAGAAGAAGAGGGGTGGGTTTGTTAGGTTTAATTTTTGAAATACCACAAGTACCGAGGGGTGAATTTAGATTTTTGAATGGAATGGAAAATAACATTTGAGCAATAAGGAGTAAGAGAACACAATCGATTTATAAAGATTCAGTCTTTTTAGTCTATTTCTCTCCCCAACCTTAGTTGAGAGTTTTAATCCAGTATCAATCTACTTCAAGGTATAGATTAAACTCTTACAAGATTAAACAAGCTACCCAAGTATTTCTACCTAAGGCTCACATTCAAACCCTCACATGAATTTCAATTTCCAATCAATACATTCAATCTCACTATTGAGTTATTGATTACAAAAAAGAAATCACTCAACAACCCAAATAACTTAAGAATACTTTAGCTCTTGAAGAAATACAAAGTTGATGTAAGTGAGATAAAGAGAGGTAGCTGAAAAAATTAATGCACAATAATGATTTGAAGTAATTTGCCCTTAATCAATTGTTCTCTAATCCCATACAGTCAAATGTGAAGTATTTATACTCCCTTAAAGTATCATAGCTGTTAGGGAGCATTTATTGTGTTTATAGCTGTTAAACTACCTCATTAATGATGTATGTGCCAAGATTAATGGTCATGACACATCTGTTCACAATCATGAGGCATTTTTGACACTTGAAAATTGAGTTTCCCACTCTATTGTCATGGTCAAGAAACTTTCTTTCACAGTCATAAAGGACCTATTCACAGACTTGAATCTTGGCTTAGTCGTGAAGGCTGGTCGTGAAGGCTTCTAAATCAATTTGCTCATCTTGGACAAAATTTTCATGGTTATGAAAAAATCTTTTACAATCATGAACTTTTTCATGGTCATTAATCCTGATGGTGAAGCCTAATCTTTAATGTCAAGACCAAAGCCTTCATAGTCATGACAGAATCCTTTATGGTCATGAAGCCTGGTAGTAAACCCTTTCTTTTCAAGCCTTTTATGATCCAATATTGATTTCCAAAGCTCTTTAAGTGTTTGACTTGATTATAATTTACCCATTTAAGATTTAAACACTTGAAATAATTAAATCTCATTACATAATTATTTGTGATAATCAAAATGGCAGAAGTAGCCCTTAAGGTTCAACAATCTCTCTCTTTTTTATGGTGACAAATAATTGAGCAATGTGGCTAAGGAGAGAAAAATTCTCCCCCTCAACAAATGCATATAAATAATAACTTCAAACAAGTCATAATATTCAAGCACATAGAATCAAGTCATAAGACATTCAAGCCAAATAGAATAAATGCCAACATCATTATACCTAAATTTTCATATCATATAAATATTAGCAAAATAGGCCTTGAAAAAAATATAGGTCACAGTACAAAAGATTAGCATGTTAACATATTAGCATGATTAGCATATTAGTCACATATCCAAATTCTCCTTTTTGTCTCTAACAAAAAGAACCAAAGCCAAGAGGAAGAAATGAGCACATGCAAATAAAATATAAATGTGTCCCATAATTAGTTAAGTACAATTATCAAGTGTTTGTATCCAAAAGCAATAAAAAAAGGATAACTATCAAGAGGAACTAGGAAGGAGGATGGCGATCATGAAGAGTTGCAATCTCTAACTCAAGAGAGGCAATATGAGTCTTAATGAGTTCCTCAAAGGCGCTAGAGCGATCAAAGAATTGTTGTATAAACATGTCAAAGCGCTGATCAAAATGTAGAATAAGCTGCTGAACCATGTTAGGTAGAGGTCTCTAAAGTAGCAGCTGTGTCATCATGAGCCGCTTCATCAACAGTCTCATCCCTATCTCAAGGCTTATCACCCTTAGGTATCTTATGCCTAACTCTCTTCTTTCTCAGACCAAGCAAACTAGCCTTGAACTCATTAGAATCACCCTCATTCCAAATAATATGATCCAAATGATCCTTAAGCCTAAAGTGTGTCTCCCCTCTAAATGTAACATTCTTGACCAACCATATATGCATTATGTTTGAACATGTTCATTTTATAAATGTCATTCATATGAAATACATGCATACATATAGATTTTGACTTAAATGTGTTCATGAGATAAATTGGCTACGTGTCAATTTATTTTAATGGTACTAAGTCACACGTGTCTAGTTATATATTAAATGAGGATAACAAAGTATTAGAAATAAAATGAAACAAAATGATTAAATTAAAGTAAATGAAATTTATCACAGCTTATATACAGTTAGATTTGTATAAGAAATAATAATAAGCAATAAATTAACAAACAAATAAAAATAAATGAATGAAAAAATAAAAAATATATATTGGCAGTGGAAAAAGGCTATAAAGCCTTAAAGCTGCCATCTTTTTCTTTTCAATCAGAAAATTTACTCCTCTTCGCTTCATTCTTTCTCTCAAATTTTTCCAGCAATAAGACAACGAAAAAGATCATCTGAAGGTTAGTTTGTCACCATAATTGCTATTTTTAATTTATGATTAATAGAATATGATTTAGGAGGTGCAATCTACTTAATTGCCATGGGTGAGCTGCTTGAATTTTGTTTTCATGGAAGCAAATTAGGGTCCCATTTTCTTTATGTTAAAAGTTAAATCTAAAGAGACTCTAAACATAAAAGTTATAGTTTTATATCTTATGTATATGGTTATATGAATATTTTTCAAGGTTTTGTATTTGTGAAAAGATATTGGCATCGGATTGGAACTAGTTCGGTTGTGGAACCTAGCTAAATCACCTACTGTGTTGATTACTTTTCTATATGATAGAGTTTATAATTGAGGAAACTGAGAACACAAAAGTTGTAGTCCTTTGTGTTAGCTATCTTTATACTAAATTTGATAACCAGATTATAGGCAAATGTTGAGTTATAGTTAAGGGAATTATGTCTATTTCATAGTTTGAGCTGCCTACTTAGTGCCTTGTGCAGGTCCAGCTAATGTTTTTCCAATTTTGAGCTCTTTATAAACATAATTTGTAAATTGTCAAAACATAAAAGTTATAGATATATGTCTTATTAAATTTTGGTACAAATATCACCTTAATATATTATGTATTTCGTGAAATATGGCCTTCAAAATTCAGATTGATCCAGATGCCAACTCTATTCTTGACCAGTCATAAGTACCCTACCATCTGAGGACTCTAGAGGCTGAATGGATGAAAGTTATCAACATGAAAAATGTTATATTTTGATATATCTAAATGTCTAAAACTTTTAATAGAAATATAACTTGCACGTTGTGAAATATAAAGGACTAAACTTAATGTCCTAAAACTGCCTAATGGCAGAAATAGGGCAGAAAACAAAACATGAATAGAAATACCATAAAAAAATTACATAATGGTCCAATTGCTCTGAAATTTTGATATGTTATAGATTTATAAGTTAGATTTTATTAAAAATAAGAATTACACAAATTAGACAAGTATATGAAAAGTTATAAGCTAGTCAATATGCAAAGGTAACACTCCCATAATGTCAAACCCTAGTTGGTGGTCCAAGTTATGTATATTTCAATTTGTTTAAGTTTTACTAAGTTTATTTAGCTATCAATTGACCTAGTATATATTCAACTAGGATCACAGCAAATTGGAGACCCCTAAGGAAGTGAGAGATAATAAATTAAAAGTTAGAAACTAAACAAAAGGTGAGTCTAATTATCAAACGATTTCTCTAGTACTTGTAAATATTGCGTGCTACGTATAATGTGACTTGATTTACTTTATTTGAATTACATAATTGCCATGATATGGCCAACGAGACTGTGTTGAATGTAAAGTATATGTTTGTATTACATATATAGGTTTTCTTTGTACAAGACAAATGTTAATTGAATTGTATAATGGTTGATGTAAAAACAATGATTGTTGCAAATGCATATGTATATGGACTTAAAATGTGTTTGACTAGTCAAATGTTATTGTAAAGAAAAAGAAAAGGCCTACAGCCCAAACAAATGTTCAAAAGCAAAAGAAAATGTCTATGGCCTAACAAATTTACAAATGTTACAAATGATCAAATTAGCTAGCAAATGCAAATATTCATATGGAAACTCAGGGGCAGTATCTATTTAGCCTAGTCACAATAATAAGAAAATGACAAAGCATAAGCAAATGAAATGTTTACATGATTTAATATGATTTATATTCATATGATATTGATAAATATAATGACATGTAAAATGCATATGAATGGAGATTATTACTCATGATTGTGAATTGCTAAGTACTTTAGAAAACTTTTGATAGTTATTCTCACTGAGTTGGAACTCACCAAATTGCATCATTTTTCAGGCAAAGAAGAGTAGTTAGCTTATTTTGGAGGTGCATACCACATAGGAGATATGGATCACAAGTCACCGACTAAGCCTCACTAATCTCTCTCATTGCATTTCACATATGTATAGGGACATATATTTTATCTTTTAGACTGTATATCTGCATATGTATAATGTGATGCATATATATACATATTTGGCTTTGGACTTACTGCTTGAAATACTTGAACATAATGTGTCAATTATAAACATATGTAAAACATATATTATGTCTATAGTCAAGCTGTGATGCTATGTTAAAGTGTTAAATGTTGTAAAGTGATACTGGGATATGATTCAAAAAAAATATCACTCACTATAAATAAGATCATGTCTTTTTACTATACAATACGTGATGAAATGATACAAGTATATGCTATATATAAAAGTATAAGGTGTTACACTAAAAGTGATCTTAACTGCTGCTCCCATTCTGATCAAAGAATCAAGCCAAAGGAGAAGCTGGAATAGGCTTAAAACCAAGATCGTCAAGATCAAGTACACCTAAGGATACAGCTAGATGGGTCACATAGCTCCCTATAAGAATATCTCCAGCATTCTTAAAGGCAATTTGATAAAGTTGGATGGTAAACATCTACCAACATCAATAGGCTTATTTTTCATAGCATAATGAAGAAAGATCAACTCTAATTTCCTAACAAAGCCATTGCTATCACCTCGAGCAAAAATATTGCAAGTAAGAAATCTATGCACATATTTAAGAGCAGGAGAATCAAAATATGTGCTCTTATCAAGCTTAATGTCTCATGCTTTTCCAGTGGTAATAGTACTTCAAGCGTAAAAAAGAGCAAAATCCTTATTAACAAATTCATTTAACAGACCCTTAATAGGCAGTCTAAAAATAGCAGCAAACTCAGAGGCAGATAAAGAATGACTTTTTCGATTAAGCCTAAATGTCAAAGTTCTTACTGAGTTTAAATTAATAGTGCTAAGAAACTCTAAAGTTAAGTCTCTAAAGCTAGGTTTGTAAATATCCATAAACTCAGTCATGCCTAACACAGTCAGAAGATTTCTAACTTCTTGTTCTATTCTAACATTTCTTGCAGTCTCCCAATCAAAATACCTAGAGCTCAAACTTTGACGAAATCTTAAAATTTTGTACTTGGAATGAGCAAAGGATGGGAGAATCTGAAACATAGGGTCTCTATGTGTTCTGCTAGTAGTAAATTTTAGTCTCCCCTTGCCTTTGGAAGTTTCACCTTAAGAAGCACTATAGATCCAAATGTACCAAAAAATCAAGGAAAAAAAAAGGTATCTATTAGAATAGGGAGACAAAACCAAAAAGAAGGAAAAACAATGTGAACCTGAAATACCCATGAGAAATATGAAAAACCCATAAGAAGAAAAATAAAAGTTTGAAGCAAAAAGAAGAGAAAATGTGTTTATGTGGAGATTTAAGGAAGAAAACAAGCTTAGATGATGAAAAAGGTGAAGAATGAAGTGAGAAAATGAAAAAGAAATAGTGAACACTAAAAGAACAAAAAGAATACGCGATTTTAAGGGGAAAAGTAGAGGAGATTAGGTTTAGATGAGAAAATAAGTAGAAAAAGGAAGAAATTTGAGGGAAAATGGAAGAAAAATGAAGAGATTTGGTGGAGAAATGAGAGAGAAAATGGTGAAATAAAACTAAAAAATGGAGGAGAGAGAGAACGAGGCTGTGTGAGGAAGAAGAAGAAGTGGGGAGGAGGGAGAAAATTTTTTTTTAAAAGGAGCTGTCTTCGTGTGTCATGGTCGTGACATACAATGTCACGCCCGTGACATGGTTGTTCATGGCTAGCTGGCTGTGAATGGTGCTAGATGCAACCTTTTATATCATGTTTTCATGACCGTGACACCGACCGTGACTGAAGGGTGCACGTTTCCATATTTTGGACATAAGATTGCATGGAAAAAAAGGCATTTTTGAGGCACAAAGAACACCAATCAAAAGAGTATGATTTTGGACATAAGATTGCATTCAAAAATAATTATGTGGGATAAAAAAATAAATGTATGATTATCATCATTAGATATCAAATAGCATTCAAGGTTCACAATAATGCTAAAAATTAAGGAACATCACAAAGAACTACCATCCAACATGCCGATTTCTCTTTTAATGAAGTTCAAGCTTTCCCCATAAAGTGGTTTAGTAAACAACTAGTTGGTTGCTGGTATCAAGAAATTTAAGCATAACATCACCTTTATTCACATGATCACGTAAGAAATTATGTCCCATATCTATATGTTTGCTTCTTGAATATTGAAATGGGTTCCTAAAGAGATTAATAGCACTCGTATTATTACATTTAATAGGAATGTTATTAAAATCCAATCCAAAATCCTTAAATTATTGTTTTTATCCATAATACTTTAGTACAACAACAACCGGTGGCAACATATTCGACTTCGATGGTGGATAATGCAATATAATTTTGTTTCTTGCTAAACCAAGAAACAAGAGAGTTTCCTGAAAATTGATAAGTACCCAAAGTACTTTTTCTATCAAGAATGCTCTGGATATAATCCGCATCTGAGTAAGCCACAAGATTAAATGAAATGCACTTAGGATATCATAAGCCTAAATATTGTGTACCAATAAAATACTTTAATATCTTTTCAACATCATGCAAATGAGGCTCTTTAGTACAAGATTGAAAACGTGCACATAAGCATATGACATACATAATATCGAGTTTGCATGTAGTAAGATAAAGAAAATTATCGATCATACCTCAATATTTCTTTTTATCAACTTGATTGCCATTATCATCTTTGTCAAGTTTGATGGTGGTACTCATAGGAATCTTGCTGGCCTTAGCTCCATCCCTCTCAAATCTTTTGAGAAAACTATTCGTGTACTTAGCTTGATTGATAAAGATCCCCTCCGAACATTATTTGATTTGGAGTCCAAAGAGGAACTTAAGCCCCCCTATCATGCTCATCTCACACTTATTTTGCATACACTTAGAGAATTTTTCACACAAGCACTCATTAATAGCACTAAATATAATATCATCCACATATATTTGTACAATGAGAATGTCATGCTTATGTCTTTTAATAAAAAGAGTTTATCAACTTTGCCTTTTAAAAATCCATATTGTAAAATAAAATTACTTAACTTGCCATACCAAGCTCTTAGGGCTTGCTTCAAGCTATATAAAGCCTTAGTAAGTGTAAAAACATGATTTGGAAGATCATATTACTTAAAACCTAGAGATTGTTCAACATAAACTTCCTCCTCAATATAACCATTAAGAAAAGCACTTTTAATATCCATTTGATATAACTTAAAATTCATGTATGATGCAAATGGAAGAAACATTCTAATAGCTTCTAACATTGCAATAGGAGAAAAGGTCTCATCATAGTCTATTCCTTTTTGGTTATACCTTTTAGCCACTAACTTTGCCTTATTCCTAGTAATGGCACTAATTTCACTAAGTTTATTTCTAAATACCCACTTAGTGCTAATAATAGGATAATTTGTTGGTCTAGGGACTAAAGTCCATAACTTGTTTCTCTCAAATTGGTTAAGTTCTTCTTACATGAAAAGCACCCAACTCTCATCACACAAAGCATTATCAACATATTTAGGTTCAATTTGAGAGATAAAGGCTAAACTATTAAGATGTTTAAGAGAGTGTCTAGTAGTTACCCCTTTTGATGGCTCTCCAATGAAGAGGTCTTTAGGATGGTCTTTCTTGAATTGCCACTCCTTAGGTAGACCTTTATAATGTTGACTTTGAGATAACATTGGTGTAACTTCAACTTCATACTTAGGATGATTAACTACCATTATCTCTTGACAATCATTTGGAGGTTGGCTTAATCATTAGTTTCTTATTGTTGAATTGGCTCTTCGAATAAACCTATATCATCATCAACAACAACTACCCTTCTAGGCTCAAGGGGGTTAGATTCATCAAATACAACATGCATAAATTCTTCAACAACTAAGGTTCTTTTGTTTAAGACTCTATAAGACTTGCTAGAATTTGCATAGACAACGAAGATACCCTCATCGGTTCTAGCATCAAAATTTTCAAGATTATCCTTGGTATTTAATATAAAGAACTTGCATCCAAATACTCTTAGATATGAAATCTTAGGCTTTCTACCATTCTATAGCTCATAAGGAGTTTTATTTAATAACAGTCTTATGAAAACTCTATTTGAAATGTAGCATGCAGTATTAACGGCTTCGTCCCAAAAGTACTTAGGAAGGTTATACCCATTGAACATAGTTCTAGCCATCTCAACCAATGTCCAATTCTTCCTTTCAATAACCCCATTTTGTAGAGGTGTTCTTTAGGAAGAAAAGTTATGATTAATGCTCATTTCAAAACAAAACAACTTAAAAAGAATCATTTTCAAATTTTTTTCCAAGATCACTCTTGATAGAAGAGATCTTAAAACCTTTTTCATTTCAAATACATTTTGCAAGAATTTCAAAAGCATTAAAACTATCATATATGCATAGTGCATTCCACCAAGACTAGCAACTCTAAAAGGCCCAAACAAATCCATATGCAATAATTGAAGGGTCAAGTAGTACTTACCTTGTTCTTTGGTTTGAAGGAGCTTTTTAATTGTTTTACCATTTGACATGCTCCATAAACCTTTTGGAATTTGACCTTGGGTAAGCCAATGAATGGTTCATCCTTGCTTAGATCTCTAATAAGCTCCATGCTAGCATGTCCAAATCATTTATGCCAAACCCAAGTGTCATCCTTAATGGCTACAAAACACTCAACACCTTGATTAGCTAAAAATAACTTTGCTATCCGAAATTGTGTATACATTGTTAACCTTTTCACCATTAAAAATAACTTTGCTATCCAAAATTCGGGTTACAAAGATTATAGAAAGTTTAGAGGTTAAAATATGATATTTATGACACAATTGACTAACACTAAGCAAATTGTATTTCAAACTATCAACCAAAAGAACATCCTTAATAAGAGTTAAGCCTTTCTTACCAACTTGACCAATCCTAATAATCTTACCTTTGATATTGTCTCCAAATGTTACCTTGTCACCTTTCTTCATTTCCAAATGAGTAAATAGGATAGCATTCTCGATCACATGCCTTGAACATCCACTATCTAGATACCACTTGTGTTCATTCATGGTGGATTTCAAGCATATCTACATAAATATAAATCATTCAAGTTTAGGTACCCAAATGTACTTGGGTCCTTGGGGTTTAGCATTGGAAGGATACAAGTAAGCCTTCCTTATCAAACATCTCATATTAATATGTCCACAATAATGGCATGTAGCATGAGGTGCATGTCCTTTTTTTTGAAAACTATGTGAAGGGGCATGCTACTGTCTCTTAGGAGGAGGTCCTCTATTGCCTTTGGCTCTTGGGCCATTGACTTTGTAGCCATTGAACCTCGTAGGTCCTTTGGCTCTTAAACTAGGTTCATTATAAGTATTAGTGATAGGCACACTTAGACTTTTAGATTTTGAAGAACTAGCATGTCACTTGCTAAACCCAATTCCATTTTTAGATTGAGAAGGGATGAAATTAATAGCTAT
>CATIWF010165143.1:0-45053 GCA_949630135.1 Balakata baccata
ATGCATATGCATTTGCAACAATCATTACTTAACATTTGCATTTATATCACATTTGCATATTCAATAATCAATCACTTCATGTAAGAAAAACCTATAACACAACCATGTATTTAAGTCATTCATCACCTTTTGATATCATATTCATACCATAACAATCACGTAATTCATATAGCAACAAGTCAAGTCACATTGCACATAGCACGCAACAAACACACATACCAAATAAATAGTTTGATAATTAAACTCACCTTTTCTTTTAATATTGAGCCTCTAACTTACTGTCTTTTGCTTCCTTGGGGCTCTCCAATGTGCTGTGGGCCTAATTGAATGTATACTTTGTCAATTGGTAGCTAAATAAACTTAGTGAAACTTAAACAAATTGAAAAATGCATTTTAAGGACTACTAACTAGGATTTCATGTTATGGCAGTGTGACCTTCATGTGTTTAGTAGCTTATAACTTTTCCTACACTAGTCCAATTTGTATGATTCTTATTTCTAATTAAATCTAACATGTAGGATACAACATATCTAAATTTCAGACAAACTGGACCATTGTGGAATATTTTATGCAATTTAAATGAGTGTTATGTTTTCTGCCTTATTTTAGACCTTAGGCAGTTTTGGGACACCAAATTTGCTTCTTCATATCTTACAGCATGTAAGTTATATTTTTATGAAACTTTGTATGAACATAGATATTTAAAATGGAACATTTTTCATATTGACAACTTGCATCTATTTTGCCTCTAATGTCCTCATATGATAGGATAATTATGACTGGTCAGAAATAGGGCTGGCATCCGGACCAGTCTAAATTTTGAAGGCCATAACTCATAATATACATAACATATTGAGGTAAGCTTTGTGCCAAAATTTAGCTAAGATATATACCTATAACTTTCATGTTTTGACTATTTATAGATTATTTCTATAAGGAGCTTAAAATGGGCAAACAACTGGCTGGACCTATATAGGATACTAAGTAGGCAGCTCAAATGTGGAACAGACATGACTCTTTTGCCCATAACTCAACATTCGCCCACAATCTGATCTTGAAATTTAGTGTACAATATATAACCAAGATATTACAACTTTCATATTTTAAGTTTCCTCAAATATCGACTCTATCATATAGAAACATAATCAAAACAGTAGATGATTCAGCTAGGTTTCTCAATTGAACCAGTTCTAGTTTGATGCCCATATCTTTCCACAGATACTAAATCATGCAAAACTATCTATATAGCCATATATCTAAGATATAAAAATACAACTTTTATGCTTTGTGTTTCTTTAGATTCGGTCTCTAAAAAAATGAAAAACAAGCCCTAATATCACTGTCCTGAAACATAATCCAAAACTATATTCCAGTTGCATGTAACAAAAACTACCAAATTTCAATTGAATAATAACAACTTAAAAGTGTAATTAACTTACCAAAGGACCATATTACTTAATGGCTTGGCTTCTTAGTGGAAAAGTTGAGAGAAAAGTAGAAAAAGGGAGAAGCAAGAAGAAGGACAGACAACACCTTCTTATCCCTTGTCTAACCGCCTCAATTCTATCTCCTTTTTCTTTTTTTCTTTTACTTTTTTTTCTTTTCTGATTTATTTAAATAATAATAATTAATTAATTAATTAATTAACTATTATTATTATTATTTACATATACCTAGTAACAAAAAAATACTATTTAATCAAATTGTCTACTTTAATTAATTTAACTATGTCAACCTCTATTAATTTTGATTTAATCATTTTATACCATTTAATTTCTAATACTTTATAACCCTTATTTAATTTATGACTTGACACGTGCGATTTACTCCTATTGCGATAAACTAACACGTAATAACTCTATCTTTTGAGCGTGTTCAAGCCAAAATTCCTATGCATACATGTGTTTCATGTGAATGACATTTATAACATGAACATGTCAAAATGGAATATGTGTAATAATTCATGTGGGAAAGTCGAGGGTGTTACAGTTACATTCGAATGAGTCATGGAGTTATCCTCTCAAAGTCTATGTGTCCAAAGACACAAAATGAATAGGCTCGCATGAGTAGCACTCCATATGCTTCAACTATAGGATCCATCATGTATGCTATGTTATATACTAGGCCCGATCTATCATAAGTTGTGAGTGTCATGAGAAGATATTAGTTGGACCCTGATGATAATCATTGGATATCTGTCAAGAATATCCTTAAGTACTTGAGAAGGACTAAGGATGCATTCTTGGTCTATGGAGATGGTGTGATTTTGGTAAGAGGGTATACCGATGCCATCTTTCTATCTGACAAGTACAATTAAAAGTTTTAGGCAGGTTATGTTTCTACTCTAAATGGTAGAGCAGTCAGTTGAAAGTGTTCCAAATAGGAAACGATTGCATATTCAACAACGGAAGCAGAGAACATTGCCGCTTCTAATGTAGCTAAAGAAGCAATTTGGATCAAGAAATTCATCACAAAACTAGGAGTGGTTCCTAGCATTATTGATTATATACTCTTGTATTGTAACAATAATAGAGCCATTGTACAAGCAAAGGAGCCAATGTCTCATCAACGATCCAAACACATGCTTAGATATTACCACCTAATTAGAGAAATCATAGGTAGGAATGATGTAAAAGTAGAGAGAGTTTCCACTGGTCTAAAAAACATAGCTGATACACTTACAAAGCCACTTCCCCAAAAGAAATATGACTCATATGTATTCGCCTATGGCATTATGTACAAAGGCGAATAACTTTAATGCAAGTGGGAGATTATTAGAGAGGTGCTGTAAAGGTAATCACCTTTAGCACTAGATGTACACATCCATTTATGTAATAAAGGCATAAATGATCTTAAACTAATTAATGAAGTCCATGATATAATACATAGCATGAAAGAATTCAATATATGATCATGATAGTGAGATTCCTATCATGTGAAATTATGTTAATATATAAATGTCCCTAGTCATAGGATTAATAACACTAGACATTGTTAATTCGGATAGACTAGCACATGTTATGTTTCTTCAATGGTTCAAGTGGCTCATCTCATTAGCCATAAATATGAGATGTTTAGAGCTAACATGTGGATGCTTGCTAGTATAGTCAAGTACATTGGATGACCTATTATGAGATAATCACATGGATCATCTATTTAATGTCAGTGATAATCTCATCATGACAAGTGTAAACATATACTTAGACTTGAGATGATCAAGGTTTTCTTAGGTATTGATTATATTACTTTGACATCTTTCCTTGTTACTTTAATGAGGTAGCTCATAGAGAGATGATTGGGTACAAATCGAGGTATTCAAGGTAGTTGAGTAGCCAATAAAGGATTCACCACTCCTAATAAAAGGGGTGTATACCTATGGCCGCTTATAGAGATCATTACTAGGGAATCTTTGGCCGGAGTGGAAATAACTTGAAGAAAGTCTTCAAGTACATATCTATAGAGTAATAAGTCTCATAGATAAGAACTAACATCATTCGGACTAGATGAGACGTAGTCAGTCTAGTAGGAGTCGACACATAGTCCATACTCTAAACCGAATGAGGTATAGTGAGGTGAAAGAATAATTTGCATAATACACTTGTCGATGGAAGGATTCAAACTCAGACCACTGACCTTTTTGACCAATTAGAGGTCATAATATGTGGTTAGACACCTCTCATGACTTGTTCAAATTATGTGATAATTTGAGTGGCCAACATAGCAAAACCTATTAGGTCATACACATAGAAGAGTGATGAAAGAGTAACACGTATTGAATTTGATCTAATTTAAAGAGAGATTAAATTTTAGTTTAAAGAGTGTCGTGAATGCATAAAAATTCTATGAAAGCCATGGTAGATATCTCAGGTGCAAGCCAGCGATGTAGGATTGCCTGCAAATGGGTCACTGCGCTGGCAGGCCCACAACACAAGGGGTGTGCACATGAGAGTATCCATAATGTGGACATTGTAATAGAAGCATTTTTAAATCTATCCCATGCCTCATGGAATGTCTCAGAGTTTTTCTGATAAAATCCCTGAATTTTAGCTCTAAATTCCTTTGTTTTCTAGTGAAAATAAAATTTGCTCATGAATTTCTAGTATATCTCATCCTAGCTACGCATTGAATTGGGTGATAAGCCATGATTTGGCCCTAGCCTTCAGAGTGTAGGGAAAGCATCTCAGTCTCAACTGATCTTCTTCAAGTCTATTCAGAGGGAAAGTTCCAATTGTAGTATAGAACTCCCTGATGAATGTCAGTGGATCCTTATTAGGCAAGCCATAAAAGGAAGGAACATGTTGAGATGGATGCTTTTCAGCTTATAATTTTTTGCTTCCTCCCTAAGGAGTATGCAAGATGTATTATTTCCAATTACCGGTCTGGCATAGCCCCTCATGGTTAATTGCCTTTGTGCAGCTGTTGCTAGAAGTGGGTCTGTTGTCATTTCTCCTTCTTCTAGTTCACTTCTTCTTCAATAATGAGTTCAGGCAGTCCCTTCTTTTTGTCAAAAGATACTTCTAATCATTGAACTCTAGATCGAAGCTCGTACTGTCTTTGTATAGATGAATCACCAGATTTAGCTCATTTGCTAGCACTTAGCATAAACACAAAATCAACTCTCAAAACTAAGAATAAATTGCAAATCTATAATAAAAGAAAAAATAAAAATACATAAAAATAAAATACGTTAGCAAAATAATTAACTAAGAATCTAATCAACCGTTCCCCGGCAACGGTGGCAAAAACTTGATGTGCTCAAATTAGTACTCGCAAGTGTACAAACCACTATAGAATGGCAATTTCACTCCTGAGGTCGATCGCTCAATGAACAGTTCGGCTTAGACTGATAATTAATTAAGATTACCAATAATCATTAGAAAATAAATTCCTAAACACTCCTCCTTTTGATGATTTGATTAATTAACTAAAACTGAAAGTGAATGAAAGCAATAAAAACAATTGAATTAAAACAATGGAGATTAAACAGGTAGCTAGCTTCACATCCCCTAATTTTATATTTTCCCTCAATTAATCAAGTCCTAATGAATCCAAATTTTATAGCACTCACTTTCAACCACCAATTAATCACTCTCATGAATTAACTTGTGCCTAGTCCAATTTTTAGATTAAATACAAGTGGTTTTCCTAATAATTAAACCCTACGATTTTTATTTTCAATTTAATAATTGTTGATTAGGCAATTATTAAACACATAAATTAATAAAGCTCAATTGAAATTGAAAAGTAATTATACATTCATTCCATTAAAGATGAAGTTCAATACAAAATTGGATTCTGCTAACTAAACACCCCTATTGATTTAGCCTAGAATCATTGCATCAATGGTCATGAATGCAATCGTATCTAAACTAATTATTACAATAAAAAGATAGAGAAGAAAAGAATTGCTCCATGGAAAAGTTGAATCCTCAAACCAAAGACTGATATGGGTTGTATAATTTCTACTTAAATCTCTAAGCAATCTCCACGAATTAATTCTAGTCTTCCCAATTGAAGAATAATACCCATTAAGGAATGAATTAAAAAAAAAAAAGGGCTAATGAGGAGAAAAAGAGCAATCAAAAGAAGATGATCCTCCCTAATTCTAATAAAGTCTGAATTTATACCTAACTAGGAATCCTAATTGATGTCTAACTCTAAAATACATTATTTTCCAATTAAAAACATTACAAATATTCCCAAAAAGTAGTTCTCCTCCAATAAGAATGTATTCCTTCAAGTTTTGGATCCCACTTGCATAAAATAAGTCTTTAAATGCATATTGAATACTGTAGAGTCAGACTTCGTCGTGCAATCGATGGAATCACCGTGCAAGCAATAGATTGGCATGTCATAGGAAGCTTGACAGTAGCCGCTCATGCACTGGAATCGCCACATGCGCGACAAACTACATGGTGCAAACTTGGTCTTCCACTTGCAAGCATTGATTCGCTACTTGCAAGCGCTATTGGAACTTCATCATTATGTACAGGCACTACTCCGCCGCATAAGCACGATATGCTAGCTAGCAAAATGGCCTAAAAGTCACCGCTTTTGTGATGAAAAACACTGCTTACATGGTAGGTTGTTGTTCTTCTCACCATTTCTCCTTCAAAACACCAAAATCAAGCGCGATGCACTCCAACTCCATCTCCTTACAAACATCAAAATACACACTAAGCACTCACAAATAACAATAAATCAACACTAAAAATACATAATTCAAACACAATAACACACACAAAACTAAACGCATCAAATTCCCCCCACACTTAAACGTTGCTTGTCCCCAAGCATGAAAGAATTACACTCCTAAAAACATAGCACACAAATAATCCACTCTATTGCCGGCTTAAAATTCAACCATCCTAAGCTTCACTAATGCACCCATTATGCTCGAAATAAAGTTTCAAAATCAACCATGCTTATAACAACCATAATTCTAATGTCACACTCATAATCAACAGAAAACTAATATGATCACATTGTCACTTTACATCTAGAGTAGAAAGCAATCACAATGGGCTATTCACATACATATTTCAAAGGCATATACATCTAACTCCCCCACACTACTCTCCTCACGTCTCTCAATCTCTCAAAGTGTTTAGCCAAATATTCAAGTAATCACTCACTCAAAACACAACAAGCACTTCCATAGGTTTGCACTCTAATCCGATCTCCACCGCTTACAATATTACCAAGACACAAATCTAGAGGTCTTTACAGGGTTGTAACGTGGTTAAGGTGAAAAGGTAGGGAAAAAGGAAAATAAGGCAAATTGACCACAAGAGACTAGCAACAAATTAAAGATTATCATGTAATCCAACTTCCTACAGCCACATGATGAGTCAATCTCTAAACAGCAATAAAACAATTCACAATTCTCAGGACTTACAACTCAATGTTTATTATTTCAAATATTTGCATTGTACTTTCACTTTCTTTTCTTCTCTTTTTTTCTTTTTTTTCCTTTGGTTTTTTTTTTGATAGTGGTACACCCATTGAGTTGACTAATTAACTGTTACTTATTCTTAAAAACTCACCAATAATAGACATGAGTACGGACTATAGAAAGCTTACTTGTTATTTATAATTTCCAGTTGTCACTAACTCTTATAATCACAGGTAACAAAGAAGAGAAAATAAAGAATGGATAAATTGGCTAATTACAATGTGGTCTGATCAACAAAGAAGGTCAAGGCTCAAAGTGCGTTAACTAGGGAATAATCTACAGTAAGGTACAAAAGCAAGTCAAAAGGGGTAAACCTAATTGCCTCTACTGTCTAAGTGTCTTGACAATAAAAAATTGCAACCTCAATCAATATTTAAGCACAAATTCTAGAGTAATCATACCATGTTTGAATTTATTCACACTAAAGAAAGAGAAGTGCTTAAAAGTAATGATAGCTCTATTAAGGCTCAAAAGTTCACAAAAAAAGAACAAGGGCGGTATGCAAGTGTAAGAGATTCAACACATAACCATTGTCACATACAAATTCCTAGCCCAAATAGATTACCAGCACTATATAATTGAAACAACAATTTAATCAAATTAAGGAGCATGTGATTAAGAGTATGATAAGGGCATTAAGGTTATTTTAAGGTAATCAATCATGTTACTCTATTCAAGGCATAATTTAGTAGTCTTTCATCAGCTATCATAAGGAATAATCAAACTAAGCCAAGCAAAGAAGCAATTATTACATAAAAATTAAATACCTTAACACCTAGCACACAAAACCAAACAAAACACACACACACACATACATTCCTCCCCCACACTTGAATGAGACATTGTCCCCAATGGCTCACAACAAAATGTAAAAAAGAATAAAAAATAAAATGATAGAAATGCGCATAAATCATTGAGATGGATAAGGAGATGAAGATGGTGAATGGACTTCCAAACAGATTGATTTAATGTGCTCCTATGCAAAAAAAAATGTGAGTTAGAATTCAATTAGAATCAACACTAAAACAAAGTTGACAAAATCAAAAACTAAAAATTCCAATAATATAAACTTGGGTTGCCTCCCAAGAAGCACCACGTTTATTGTCGAAGCTAGACATTGCTAATTTTGGTTTTCAAGTAGGGCATGAATCCACCCTTTGCTTGTCCTCCTTTCTTACAAAACAAACTAGAATACCCAACTTTTTTCTCACTTTTTGCAAATACAAGCCACAACTAATGTCATTAAAATAATCCACATTTTGACTTTTATTTACAGGAAAATAAGAAGAGAGGGAGGAATCAAACACCGTAAATTCTAAAGATTCTCCAAGAACTGTCATGCTTAACTTTCCATGCTTAATGTTAATGATAGTATCAGTTGCGGCCATAAAAGGTCGACCAAGGAGAATTACCTCGTTCTTTACTTTCACAGCATTTTTCTCCGTGTCCACAACCACAAAATTGATTGGAACAATGAACTTACCAATTTGGATTAAGAGATCATCCATTATACCTCTAGGTCTTTTAACCGATCCATCTACTAGTTAAAGGCACATATTAGTGGATTGCAACTTACCTAACCCAAGTTGAGAATAAATGGAGTAGGGCACCAAATTGATGCTAGCTCCCAAGTCTAACATAGCTTGTACCTTCTTTTTGTCCCCAATCGAAATATGCACCATAAATCCTCCAAGATCCTTCTTCTTCTTAGGTAAATTCTGCTTAAGGATTGCATAGGCTGTTTTAGGTACCTCAATTCTTTCTTTTCCTCCCTCTTTTGTTAGATAGTAGTTCCTTGACAAACTTTGCATAGGAGAGAATTTTTCTGACAACATCTAAAAGAGGAACATTAGTGTCAACTTTAGAAGGCAAAGCAGAAATATCAGAAAATTGTTTATCCTTTTTATGCTCCCTAAGTTGATTAGGTAAGGGTATTGGAGGTTTGTAAGGCTCAGGCGCCTTATGCAATTTAAGCTCACGATATTCCTCCTTTACTTCTTCCTTAATAGAGAATACAACCTCATTAGTTTCCCCCTTAGGTGTGCCTATAAGAATGAACCAAGTCATATTCACAATCAACCTCATCCCTAGAAACCTTACCATAGTCAAGCATTGTAATAGATTTTGCTTGCTCAATCTGACTAGGGAGTTTCCCCTTTCTATTCTCCTAGACTGCCTCAACAATCTGCCAATTTGTATTTCCATCCTTTTGATTGATGCCTTACTGGAGTCAATTCTTCTATTCGTCCTCTTATGCTTGTCTTGAATGACCAACATAAAGTTTTGCAAATTTTCCTCTAGAGATGACTTTTTAGGCATATTAGAAGGTCTAGATTGGTTCTGAGGAGGGTAAACAAGCAAGTTTTGGTAATGTTATGATCTGAGTTCCTCTACGAAAAATTTGGGTGATTTCTGCAACCAGAGTTGTAAGTATTTGAGTATGAGTTATTCTGTTGTCTAGGTTAGAAAGAATTCATCATATTGGCTTGCTCTAGATCAACACCCATAAAAGGATCAGTAGAAGGATAGACACTAGCACCATGACCATAAATATCACAAAGTCCACATACCTCATTGGTTGGTACATTCCAAATTGGCAAAATAATTAACTAAGAATCTAATCAACCGTTCTCCAGCAATGGCGCCAAAAATATGATGTGCTCAAATTAGTACTTGCAAGTGTACGAACCACTATATAATGGCAAGTTCACTCTCAAGATTAATCTCTCAAGGAGCAGTTCGGCATAGACTAATAATTAATTAAGATTACCAATAATCATTAGAAAATAAATTCCTAAACACTCCTCGTTTTGATGATTTGATTAATTAACTAAAACTGAAAGTAAATGAAAGCAATAAAAACAATCAAATTAAAACAATGGAGATTAAACAGGTACCTAGCTTTGCATCCCCCAATTTTGTATTTTTCCTCAATTAATTAAATCCTAATGATCCAGATTTTATAGCTTTCACTTTCAACCACCAATTAATCACTCACATGAATTAACTAATGCCCAGTCCAATTTTTAGATTAATTACAGGTGGTTTTCCTAATAATTAAACTCTACAAATTTTTTTCCCAATTTAATAATTGTTGATCAGTCAATTATCAAACACAGAAATTAATAAAGCTCAATTGAACTGAAAAGTAATTATAAATTCATTCCATTAAAGATGAGGTTCAATACAAATTTGGGTTTCGCTAACTAAACACCCTAGTGATAGCCTAGAATCATTGCATCAATGGTTATGACTGCAATGATAACTAAACTAATCATTACAATAAAAAAGATAGAGAAGAAAAGAATTGCTCCCTGGAAAAGTTGAATTCTTAAACCAAAAACTGATATGAGATCTCTAATCTCCGGTTAAATCTCCAAGCAATCTCCATGAATTAATTTTGGTCTTCCCAATTGAAGAATAGTAAGAATCCCCAAAGGAATGAACAACAAAAAATGGCTAATGAAGAGAAAAAGAGCGATCAAAAGAAGATAATCCTCCTTAATTCGAATAAAGTCTAAATTTATACCTAACTAGGAATCCTAATTGATGTCAAATTCTAAAATACATTATTTTCCAACTAAAAACATTACAAATATTCCCAAAAAGTAGCCCTCCTCCAATAAGAATGCATTCCTCCAATTTTTAGGTCTCACTTGCATAAAACAAGTCTTTAAATGCATATTGAATACTGTAGAGTCGAACTTCGTCGTGCAAGCGGTGGAATCGCCACACAAGCGATAGATTGGCATGTCATAGGAAGCTTGACAGTCGATGCTCATTCGTTGGAATCACCGTGCGCGCAACAGACTACATGGTGCAAACTTGATCTTCTGCTTGCAAGCACTGCTATAACTTCATCACCACGTGCAAGCACTACTCCGCTGCGCAAGCACCATATGCTAGCTTGTTAAATGGCCCAAAAGTCACTACTTCCACAATGAAAATACTGCTTAAGTAGTAGTTAGTTGTTCTTCTTACCATTTCTCCATCAAAACACCAAAATCAAGCGCAATGCACTCCAACTCCATCTCATCACCTACAAACATCAAAACACACACTAAGCACTCACAAATAACAATAAATCAACACTAAAAACACATAATTCAAACACAATAACACACAAAACTAAACACATCACCAATGAATCTTAATTTTTAGCTCTCACTTTATTCATCAATTAATCATTGTCATGAATTAATGCTCATCCAATAGATCTATAGTGCTTATGATCTGGATCTTGAAGAAGCAGACATTGAATCCCTATTTTCTGAAGAAGATGAAGTATCTCATGATTCTTTCATTGGAATAAAAAATGAAGGTGAACTCCTAATAATTAAACCCTAATATTTTTATTCTCAATTTAATAATTATTGATCAAGCAATTATCAAATATAGAAATTAATAAAGCTTAATTGAAACTGATGAAAATCATAAAATCATTCCATCAAAATATGTTTAATACAAAATTGGGTTCTGCTAACTAAGCACCCAGAATGATTTATCCTAGTATTATTGTATCATGGTCATTATTACAATAATAACTAAACTAAACATTACAATAAAAAGATAAAGTAGAAAAGGCCCTGGAGAAAATTGAATCTTCGAACCAAAGGCTGACATCTAATCTTCAGTTGAATCTCCAAACGAATTCCACGAATTAATCTCAAACTTTCTAATTGAAGTACAATAAAAATCTCCAAAGGGAATGAACAATGAACAGTTCTAGAGTAGAACAAATAAAAAAATAGAGAACTCTCTCCAAATCTAAACTAAAAATCTGCCTTAAAAAAAAAATTTCCTAATTAGATTATAACTTCACCTTTTATAATTACATTCCAATTTAAAATATTCCTAAAATAATTCTTTACCAATCAGAGATGAGCAAAATTTGGAATCCTGATTGAAATTGGACTTGAGCTAGAAATCAACATGTCCACAACAAATGATACAAGGCGAAACAGTAGCTAGGCTGAAATCATCATGAACATGTCATAACAACATGAGCATGCACAATATATACGAACTTTGAATGACATAAATTAGCATGAACGTGTTGGTAGGCATCCTACTTTTGGCAAAGCACAACACAAATTTGTGCTCACCTAGCATAGGCGTGTTGATGCAAAATGTCCACTTTAGTCCTTCAATTGCTCAAAATCCCCACATTCCGTCCAAAATCACTAGTGACCTGAAATAAAATAATTAACACATTAAGTACCCAAAACTCATACTAAATTCTACAATTAACTAATAAAACACTAGCTAAAAATATATAATAATTAGAATCATCAAGTTCGCACTGTTAATAAAATTAATCTTTTGCCTATCACGATGTTAAAAAATGTTGAGGTGGAATAGCAAAAATCATATCATGGATCAAAATCATCTTTGAAATAACCATAACAACCGAAATCATGTCCAGAATTGAATGATCAACATTCCATGCAGAGGCAGAACGAACCGACAAGAGTATATGGGAGGTCGAGTGGCTCAGAAATAGTGTGATTTTTAGTGTAATAGGAAGTTCAGAGTATGAACAAAAGATGAAACTAATTCAAGGGGTTAATTTCACTCATAGTTATTGAACTTTGTTCTTATTACAGTAAAATTACAAAAATTTCTTTATCCCAAAAAAATCATTAAGCTATTTTATTTTACTAAAATCACTTACAATCAATTCCTAGTGACATGTCAATTGCCACATCAGATTTATGGTGACACAGTAACTATCACATCAATTTTCTAGTTACCCATATATGAAACTGACCGAAAATAATTTTAGTAAAATGAAAATAAAGTTTAGTAATTTTTTGGGACGAAAAATAATTTTGTAATTTTACTGCAATAAGAATAAAATTCAGTAATCATAGATGAAAGTAATCATAAGTCAAGTTAAGTTTTGAAAATTCGTCTCTTATGTCACCTCACTTTTTTTAATGCCATAACAGACAGAATATTAAATTTACTAATAGTACAAACCATAAGATCCATTTTACAATTAAAAAAACTCATACTTAAAATTGTCAAACTGTAAAACCATAGAAAGATTTTTACTTTCCAAAAAATAGTTACGCAGTTTGCTCTTTTGACCGATTAAAAAGTGATTAGGAAAAAAAAAATTGTAGAACTAGTATATGTATATATACTTCTTAGGAATATATATAAAATCAAAACGATACTAAAATGGAATCAAATAGATTTTAATTCAATTGAATCTGATATTGATTTCTGGAGATAGATAATAGAAATATTTTTGTTGAAATTAAATTATACCATTACTTTAATTGGTTTTGATTATTATTCTTTCAAAAAGTTCAATTCTGCCTGAATGGAATACTAACCCGTAATACTTTTACCACCATTAGCAGAGTATTAATGTGGATTAGTTTTCATTTTTTTATAATTACTTTTTTATGGATAAACATTTCTACACCATCACCTCGACAAATTTTTTTCTTTGTTTTTCCTCTCATTTTCTTTCCTCTACCTTAAACTCCCATGACGTACCTCAAGTCAACTATTCTAGGGGCGATTATCTATTCCTTTTTCTTTTTTCCTCTTTGAAGTTACAGTTTTTGCTTTGTTATATATCTGGAATTACTTATTCATGCAAGACCCCTTTTGTATTTGATTTTGCTTTCTACGGGTGAGTTGAATTACTTCCAATTCCATTTTCCATAGTAATATTTACTTGATCTCGAGTATATCCAAAGCTATAACCATTCTTGCAAGAAAATGAATGTTCTCTTCTAAATCAGCCAAATGATCGACCGTATACTGTCCAGAGAAGTGAAATTGACAAAAATGTCAAAAAAAAAAAAAAAACAGAAAGAATGAGAAAGCTTATTATCATTTTGAAAAAAATTGCCTCTATATTGCTGAAAGAATCTACAATAATGAAAGAATACCATGCTTTTGTGCCTGCACTGAATATTTTGAATGGTGAGAGAATTTGTACGAATGATGAGCAGCATACTTCATGAGGATTGAAATTCTTTTCCGAAAAGCCTCTGACTCTTGAGCAGCAATCCGGAAGTTACTTAACCCCTCCATTCCATTAGTTGTATGTATTTAGTCAAAACAAGAAAAATATGTCTATGTTGAAGCTATATGTATATATTAGCTTCTTCATTTGCAAGATTGGTCTTCATTTCCATAGTTGGACAAAAATAGGTTCGGTATGTTAGGCGTCAAAGCATTCAAAAAATGTAGGGGTTCAGTTCGCATTTCAGATTATGAAGTTTCCTATCTTCCGAGTGGTTTCTGTTTGTATCCAGATATATGCCTTTCATAAAGTTTCTCTTTTGTTTTCCTCTTTTTATCCATCTTTGCCCTATATCTTTCTTCTCTCTCCCTTTCATATATCCCTTGCCAATGCACTTCACCCGTTAATGGCCATAACCATCTCTCTCTCGGATGGACATTATCATCTGCAGCCTCTGCAAGATCTTCATCCATACTCTTTAGCAATGTCAGATTAAAGTATTTGGCCCATATAATTCCTCTTCTTTGTTCAATTGGGTGCTGCTCTTGTACAGAACCCGTCAGAGGATCCATGTAAACCATTGTCCGTGCACTGTGGTAAGCCCATACATTTACAAGGACTTCTAATATTCGACAATAACAGTGTTTTTTCTGCAGATCATTAAACAACAAATGTAAGAATAACAGTATTATAATATCTGAAGATCAAAAGCAGGCAATATGGGATTTAAGCACCATACCTCAATCTCTGAGGAACTCAATGAACAAAAGTTCACTTGGCTAGAATTGGTTTGTAAGGCATCAAGAGAATCCACAAACATCCTGCAGTTCATATGAAAGTTAATTTCAATTGCAGATGGTATGGATCCTAAAGTCAATAAGTTAATTTCAATTGCAGATGGTATGGATCCTAAAGTCAATCACCGCATTTGGCGCACAGTGAAATTATATTAGATGAAACAAATATATATATATACAAAAAAGCCTACCCTTTATAACTTACCTAGCAAACATAATGAACTCTAGAAATGAAGATGTTGGCATCACCCAGCTATGCAGGGCAGACCAGTAACCTCCATCTTCAGGCATTGGAGGAAGAACGTCAAGATGAGATGGCAAGGCATACATCTGGCGGAAGGCAGCTTCAAAAGCAGTTCTGTATGCATCCATAAACCAAAGACAGTTAAGTCTGGAGCAAAATCCTTCAAGTGATAGAATTTTAAATTTGGATAAGTTATTATAATATTCATGCCACTAACAGCTACAAGCTCAATTTTACAGATTTATAAAAAGTTCTACTACATAATCTGCAATGTTATAATAACACATTCAAATAAAGGGCATTCACAAGCTGTGATATCAGTAATTAAAGTAGCAACAACACCTGTTCAGACAAGTATCCAACTGAAGTTTAATAAAAATACCTGCAATGTCCTCCATTTAGGATGTCACACATAGACCAAAAAGTAAGCTCGTTATTATTCCCCATAAATCCACTATCTGCATCCAAGCGTGCCCAAAAGTACATTACTTCTTTAGTTTCTTTTTGTACTTTTTCTTCAAGAACCCTTTCAGCCTTGGGCAATAATGAGACCTGCTTCAAGAAAATGGGGCTAAGTGATAATTGGAATTTTGAATGTCGAACTCAATCAATTTATTGCATTCTAAAAAATTAACTAGTGATATTAACTTTTTTCACTCATAGAAAGCCCGTTGCAATACGAGAGAAGTAAATAGTAATAGTATTGGATTTGACTTTTAAAGAAAAAAATGGACTTAATTTCAGCCAGTCATTGAAGTACAAATTTTTATCAATAAAATTATAGCATATGGGCTCAAATCATCAAAATAAAAGTAAAGAAGCCAAATCGAGAAAGAATAAAAAAGCACAATGGCTAAATTATAGGTTTTACCATTTTAAAAATGATAACCATGTAAAATGTTTTTAATATATATCTACAATTAACAAAGGTTACATACTTTCTTACTTCAAGTTTGAAGCTTATAAAAGGTTTTAAGACCATGTATAAGAAGAAATTCTCATAACCAATAACTTAAAAGAAAAAAATCCATGAACACAAAATATACCTTCCTACCAGCAGCACGCCATGATTGAAACCCAATCCAGGGTCTCTTGTGAATATTATCCAACTTGTTTGCAACAGAAAACATTCCTCCAATCTCACAGAGTATATTCTGATAGTAAGTGTCATTCAAGATAGGAAGGCGGGCAACTGAATCCACATCATCTGATCTTGATCTCCATCCTTTTCTAGACTGACAGATACAGATGTAACATGACTAAGAAAAGAAGTTTTACTAGTACAGTTTCATAGCTAAACACATTAGGAAATTACCAAAAGAAAAGGTTCATTGTACATTGAAAAAACTGCACTTAAATTATCACATGAACCTCATAGTGCTGAATTTTACAGTCTAAACTATAGATGATTATTATGATACTGAGTAGTTATAAAAAAATAAAATAAAATCACTATGTCAAGAGCCCAAGCAAGTATATTTTTCTTTCCTTTTTCTGTTGCATCCCCTAACAAAAAGCACAAGGCAATCTAATTGTCAAGATGTCACAATGCATTAACCACTAATCTTCAAAAAAGCTCCCGCTTCCTATGCTTACTATTAGAATACAAGCCATAGAACACAAACCCACAGCGCAAGCACCCCATACTAGTTTTTTTGGGGCTTCAAACTTTGCTTCTGCCTTCAAAGGTAGATAGTATCAAAAAGGTTCTGACAAGGGCAGAATGGAAGTGAGGGAATAGAACAGCTCTTCAGGTGTATAGAGAATGACAATCATCTACCCTTGGTCCTCTCATCATCTGATTTGGAGAAATATAGATTCATAGCAGTGTAGATTGTTGAAAGGGAGGGTGAATGAAGATGAAAATAAACTCTTGTATTTACATATGTTACATCCTAGGTTATATAAAAATGAACAAAAGTTATAAATTACGCTATAACATAGAAACTAATAATGCAAACCGAATAATATAATATACAGCTAATAAATACCTAAATCTTGCTATGGCTCTATAATATACAGCTAATAAGTACCTAAATCTCGCTATGGGCACAGCAACAATAGGGCTGTCAACACTCCCCCTCAAGATGGTGCGCAGATATTTTATATGCCCATCTAGTAAGCCTAAACATGAAAAAGCTTATTGCCAAGCAAGAAAATCAGCTAGCTGACTTTCAGAAGACATATAAGAAATATAAGAATTCCACTGCTTGGTTTTTTGTTGATGAAATGCCGATCAATTTCAATGTGCTTTGTTTTATCATGGTGAATTGGACTGTGAGCAAAACTAACAGCAGTCTTGTTGTCACAGTATAAAGACACATTTTTTCCTTCTGACAATCTTAAATCAAGCCTTAACTTTTGAAGCCATAACAATTGCCATACACCCTGCACCATTTCAGCCTCCACAATTGATCTGGCTACTACAGGCTGTTTTCTGCTCCAGCATATAACCAAACTCCCAAATTCAACTGTACAAAAAGTGAATGTAGACCTCTTCCTATCACAGGAAATCCTGCCCAATCTGCATTTACAAAGCCTTCTGTTTTTAGGTGACCATTTTTGGAGAAGAGTAACCCTTTCCTGGTGTGGAAATCAATTATCTAAAATACAACGGACTGTATCTAGATGTGATTGTTAAGGATCATGCATATACTGACTCGCCAAAATAGCAAGACATGCAATATAAGGCCTCCTATGATAGAGATATATCAACTTTTCAACTAATCTTTAATAACCTCAACATCAAGGTATAACATCTCACTACATGTTGTCATGGATTTTGTATTATATTAATGTCTTCAAAATAGTCAAGAAGCAAAGTACATATTCTTAGGGATTTGCATGACTGAATCACCATATCTGTATATCGTAGCCAGAAGCAACCATGACAAAAATATAAATAAAATATAACTAGCTTCTACAAGGAACCAATATGTGCAAACAAAATGGCTGTAGGCTGTAGCAAGAAGAAACTTACAAGACTTAACCCACGATACAAGGAACCATGGTGCAAAAATGGCCACGCCCCAGCTCCATTATATATCTCATAAATGCATACTGGCTGGCCCGTTCTTTCAAGTTCTCCCTCATCCCTTTCATTTGCTTCAAACTTAAGTTTCTCAGATTTTCGAGCATTTCTATACAAGTCATCAAAGCTCTCAAGATTTCTTTCCTCTCTTTCTTCAAGCTACAAATCAATAAAATAACTCTCCATATCAGCCAAAAGAAAATTTGGGCCGACAAGGAATTAGGAAGTTACAGAAAAGACCTAGAAATTACTGTAACAAAAAAGGAAATTGCATACCTCCTCCTTTTCAAGCCTCTCATTTTCTTCAAAGCTATCTATTTCCCTTAAAACATTCCACTCTGATTCAGTAAGAACATCTGTAACTAGAACTTGTGTTCCATTCTCAGAAATGATAGTAGAATCATTAAGACTGGCCAGCTCTTCCTCAAGGATATGAACAATGCTATATCCTCCAAAAGAAGAGTTCCTCCTATCTGTGTCAAATAAGTCGTTCCCAAACAACTCCCATTCCCATGCCTTCTGTTGCAGCTGGGTTGGAGGATAAGGCAACAAGGCATCTGAAGGAAAACTGAGCAAATTCTCCAAAAGCCTTGCATAACCTGTTATACATTCTGATGCAAATATGTTCTTAGCGAGCAATCTTCCATAGGAAGCTACAGTTTTACCAAATCTAGAAAGTTTCCCATCTGATATCAAAAAAGAGAAAGCCTTCATCAAAGCTTCAGAGTTATATTTTTCGAAAAGTAATCCATGAACCCCATCAGTAACCTGTAACTAAGCAAATGGCTTCATCAGTGTTCAAAGAACACCGTAACAACTGGAAAAACAAAGACCACTGTAATTTAATAAGAAACAAATTAATACCAGAAAAACTCATCAGAACTTACATATCTCTTCACCACAGGAATATCAGGAGCAAGGACAGGAATTTCAAATGTCATGGCTCGGATAACTAGAGGAGAAAAACCTTGTTCATCTTGAGAAGAACCATAAAGAACAATATCTGCCATTAATAGTACACCGTTGACATCACCATTCAAGCCAAAATGCCTTATAGAATTGCGAACAATCCCCAGGCGAGAAGCAACTTCCTACACAGAAAAGAGAACTCCCATGAATTGACCAAATTATAACAGTGAATATAGACTGGCATAAGATTTCCCAAAATGAAAATCTCAATTGTATTAGTCTCATCTGTGACGTCTCATTAACATTTTCTTTATTTTGTCCTTACATCTTTTCCAGCTCTATCCAAAAATAAACTTCACCCACAATTTTAACTTCTGCTCTATCATATTGAAAGTGGTTCATGAATTTAAAGTACAAAAAATAATCTTTATGAAAGATCCCAAATAGTAAGAAGTATGATTAATATAGTTTAATAATCAGGAGAGCGAAACTCGAGCAACTTACATACTGTGAATATTAACCCATGAAGTTTACCCATTATGGATGCAGAACAGTTAACAGTTCAGAATAGATTTTCTTGTGGAACCAGAAGTCTGAAGATATGCCTACTACTGAGACTTTTCATTGTGGAAGAAATAATGAGTTCAAATCTTGATAATTGAAGATGATGATATGATTATGATGGTGATACTATCAAGTTGCAAAAAAGACATTAAAAAAATGCTTCAGATACCATGGAAGCACATCCATATGTTACATATAAAAATGGAAAACCAGTAAGATATCAAGATTCATTCTTGAAATATTGCTTGTCCTGTGCCCCAAATATGGCCCAATCAATGAAACATTTATAACCAGCTAGGGATATGGTAACAACATAAAATTTTACTGCTTCATTTGAAAAAACAATTTAGAATCAGAACAACAAACTTGAAGAAATAATGTTATAAGTTGCACCAGAGCAATTGAATACCTGCAGGGCATCCCCATCTGTAGAATTACCACATAAGAAAACAAATTTAAATGAACCTTCACCAGCTTGTCCCCTTGCATATTTGATCAATAGAGGTCCCAGGGTATGCATGGCCACAGCGTAGTCCCAGGACAGCTCATTATAAAAGAAAGAACTCCCAACAACTAGAACCACAATATCATTGGCATTGAATCCATTTTCTGTCCTTAACTGAAGCTTTGCATGGGTCTTACTGTAGCTTTCAGCAGCCCACACATCAACAGGTGATCCAGGAATGACAAGGAAGTTTCCAGTGTCAAGTACACTATATAGCATCTGACACAAGGAATACATATACGGTACATCATTAGAATATCTATTACAAAGCAGACTAAAAATATAGCGCAACATCATAATAAGAAGGTATAATCACCGGCATAGCAAAATCAGGAAATACAACAACATTAGCCCTCTTAAGTGCTTTTCTCCAATTAGACATGAGATTTTTCCAGCCCTTTTCCTCAAAAACTGGATGGCGATGCGCAAGAGCATCTTCTTGGATTATCCATACAAGGGGCACTGAACAAAAAGGCTCCTGCATAAGGCTGCATAAATATAATGCTCACTGATCATAGCATCTCAAACTAAAGCAACAAATGTAAAGATCTTCATATTTACACATAAATCTAGAGGGACAGAGAACAAGAGAGATATGTGGGATACTTCAAGTGACAGTAGTACCATAAAGCTTTATAAAATCAATTCATTATCTTTTACAACTATCATCAGAGTTTGAACAAACCAAATCAATTATATTTGCTTAGGATATGGGATGTGTTTTATTAGTAACAATCTCACAAATTATCAAGAAGACTCTTCAAGAGACCCTTATACTTCTATACAATGAAATTACTTGATCCACATGTCATAAAAAGGCAAGATCCTAACAGTATATTACAAAAGTGCGCAATCATGCTAGGACTTCAATTCAAGTCCTCATAATGAAGTTCTGCACATCTTGGATGATGCTTGATTTTGAAATTTTTATCACAAAAGAGGAATTAAAAATTGCAAACATATAAAGCAAAGGCATCAATATATATATAATGCACAGTAAACCACAGGAATTATCTTTTCCTCAACAGATGTTCTTGAAGGAGGATTAGGTGTGGTATAATGGAAATGACATACGAGCAGAACAGAATCTGCAAAATGGAGAACCAAATCCACTCACCTTGAAATGGTCTCTCTAGCTTCAAGTGAATCAGCAATAACACCTTCAAAACTGTTACAAAAAAAATGCATGTCTAAATTAATTGAACCTAGTAACTTGCTAGATAACAAATATTTTTCAATATTAAAAAAAAAAATTCTAGTCATAAATAGATCTAACTTGAAAAAGTAAAAAACCAAAAAAAGAGATAAAGTAAGAAATACCATAACATATAATGGAGAAAACCTACATTGACCAATCAATACGGCCATATTGCTCTTGTTGTAAAATTGATATCTGAGCACCTATTTGCTCCCATACCGATCGTGCTTCCCCATTCTTTACAGCATAGATCTGCCAAAGGCAAAAGAAGCGCATAAACTTTTCCAAACTAGCAGATGAAGATAGTGAAGTAACTTCTTGGGTACTCATATCATGCAACCATATGCACGCCTTTTTTTTTGGCAAAATAATGGAGGTCCTATTAACAATTTAAATAAGTAATATGATAAATCAATACAATAAAGCTGTATCTCCAACCACCAAAAGAAACATATCAAAATTTATCCAAAAATTCAGAACAATCACATACAAAATAGTTGGAGCTATTCACCTTAAGAACATAACCAAGTTTCTGTAGATTCTTCATCACAGTAACCAACATCAATGATTGTGGATCTTTCTTCATCTTTCCTAAGATCTGCCAACCATCCAAACAAGCACCATTAAAATAAAACCATGTTAAAATCACTTTAAAACCCAAAAAAAATAAATGAAATACTTTATTTCACTAAGTGTTATGTGAATCGTCACAATGAATTCCAATCTCCACAATGTTTTTATCTGAAATCAGTATGATCATAGCTTCTCGCACTAAGTCTTTCAAGCTCGTAATCAATTCTCAGTTCATCATAAAACGGCATGAGAGATACAAATGCTGCATTATTGAATAATATAATAAGAAAGTAAAACAAAACTAATAAAATTCTTACGATTTCATATATCACAAATGAGGCAGCAACACTACATTACAAATGCAAAAACAATGTATCTGACTCATTCTGAAGTTCATGGTCCAGTGGGGTAACGGAAGAATAAAGTACATGCTTTGTTCTTTGTTAGGCCCCCTATCAAGCTTACTCTCGTCGTAAGGGTAAGAGTGGGAAGCAGACACCTAGGCTGCCAAGTGGCACAAATTAACTTGATTAGTTCTGTACAGAGAATAGAAATTTGTTATACAGGGCTGGGTTGTTAGGCATCAGGATTGGCTTTTTGCAGAATAGAAGGATGAGGAAAATAGGGGAGAAGGCATACAGTAATTTGGGTATTGTTATGGGAGAGTTGAGAGGACTTTCAAATTTCCTTCTCTTTTGTAATTAGTTCTATTCCATTTCCCATTTGTGAATACAAATCTCCATCTTCTCTTGAGCCATTAATACTTTGCTTGTGTGTGTTTGATCTCTTGCAGGTATTGATATGTGGTACCTATCATTTGGTATCAGAGCATCTCGGTCCTGAATGGAAACCCATAGCCAAACTGCGAACAAAAGAATGGAAACGGCCCTGGGCTGGAAATTATCTTTAAGCTATTGTCATTTGTGGTCTTTGAGCATTTTGCTTAGAGAAGGGGAGTTTCTCATCCCTAGGCTACCTAGTGCACATTTCTTATTATTTTCATTTTTGTTTTCGTTATTTTGTTCTTGAACATTGGAGAAGTGGTTTATTGAATAGAAAGAATACGATATATCCTTGCAGCATAGTTAGTAACACAGTAAGAAATGAATGAATCAATGGAGGAATTTCATTAATGGAATGAAGCAGTAAGCAATTTACAGAGCATTGCTATCATTCCCTCAATAACCTAATACCAGAAATTAGATACCTAAAACATATATTTGCTTCCTATATATATATATATATAGAGCCGCCCAACCCTCTAATAGCTCTCCCTTAAAACCTGAAAATACCTTTCCTGCCTTATTCTAGAACTTTCAGCTGTTATACTCAAACCTCTAAATTAGCTACCATATCATCCTGAACCTATCTTGGCTCTCCAACTGTCACTTCAATTGTTTCTTCCCCTTCCAATTGGTTCTCTGCCTCCCCTTATTTTCCCTTTTACCTCGCCTCACATGTGTCAAGCAGATGGGTGGTCTATCAGTTCTCGCCGCCCAAAGATGCACCTTGTCCTCAAGGTGAAAATGACGAAACTGCCCCTAGATTAAATCATAAGATTCCCATGAATTCTCATGAGAAGGCAGTCCCTTCCACTAAATTAAAACTTCAATCACTATCATACCCTATTGCTCTATTGTCTGAATCCCATCACATCCTGAGGCTCTACTAACAGTTCCATATCACTGCTGAGCTGTTCCAAAATAGGCAATGGCGAAGCCTGCACTCCAATGGCCCTCTTTAATTGAGATACAAGGAATACAAGGTGAATGCATGTGGAGGGAGGTAATTGTAGCTCATAAGCAACCTGGCCTATTTTTCGTAGCACGCAATAAGGGTTATAAAATTTGGAAGTTAACTTCGCATTTCCCTTCCGAGCCAAGGACTGTTGCCGGTAGGGCTGTATTTTGAGGAATACATTACCACCATCTCAAAATGAACATCCCGGTGCTTCTTGTTAGCATAATATTGCATTTGTTGCTGGTGCACTACAAGTGTAGCTTGTGCTCAACTAACACCATATCCCGTAGCATCAAGAGCTGATCCACTTCTTCTACAATGTCAGTACCCACATCATAACGAATTAGAGGTGGACAGTCACACCCATATAACACCTTGAAAGGAGTGGTGTTGATAGACTAGTAAAAGGAAGTATTGTAGCTGTATTTAGCCCAAGCAACCCAATCCAGCCATTTGGAAGGCTGTTCAGAAGGAAAACATCGTAGGTAAGCCTCCAAGCATCTGTTGACTACCTTCGTTTGCCCACTGGTTTTGAGGACGAAAGGTTGTGCTCATGCGAAGATCTATGCCTTGTAACTTAAAAAGCTCACGCCAAAAAATGACTGAGGAAAATTTTGTCTCGATTTGAAACCATTGTTTCAGGGATGCCACGCAATCTAACAATTTCCTGCAAAAATAATTTAGTCACCAATACTATGTAAAAGGATGTTTTAATGGAAGTGAGCATATTTGCTCAATTTATCAACCACCACTAACATCAAATTCATGCCATGAGATTTTGGTAACCCTTCCATAAAGTCTACATACTTGGTTAGGGATAGGAAGGGGTTGGAGTAAGCCAAACGAGATGAGAGGTTGGTACTTACTGCATTAGCATACTTCGCAAGAAGAGACAAACTCCTGTACAGCCCTTTTTTATTCCTTACAAATAAAATTCTTGTACAACCCACTGATATGTCTTAAGTACCCCGCCATGACCTCCAACGGTGCTTTGATGGAATTGTGCTATTAAGTTTGGCAATGTAAGGGAAGAGGCTGAAAGCACTAACCTGTCTTCGTAGTACAACTGGTTCTAGTTGAGAGAATACCCCAGATAAGCAATGTCATCAAGTTGCAATTTCTATCTTTTCTCACTAAGAACAGGATCTATTTCAACTTGCTGAATCAATTCAGAAATGTCAACTTGAGCTAAACTCACTGGTTCCACAACATTCAATTTTGCAGGGATACGAGACAAGGCATCAGCAACTCTATTCTCAACCCTGGCCTTGTGGATGATGTCAAAATCATAACCCATCAGTTTCATCAACCATTTTTTACAGCCACTTTCAACCACTCACTGCTTGTGGAGACGCATAACTCCCAACCAGAACTCAAGTACAAACAGGGAAATGTGTGTCCAGACCGGGAATATTACCTTCTGATCTTCCAAAATTCTAGTAGCGGAAACAGACCAGGACAAGAGATGTCCCGACCGAGACATACTATTTCCAGACCGGGACATGTTATAGTCCGATTGGAAAATTCAAAAAGACATAACCGTTGAAGAAGAGACACCACCAAAAAGTGTCAAGTCATCGTAAAGTCAAAACGACCAAAGTCAAACTGACTGAGGTCCCGACCAAGAATCACTCAAGACCAGCAGACGCAAATCCTCGGCTATGGCATCATCGGGCAAGTCCCGACCGGGACACAAGGAGTCCCGATCGGGAAAATTGAATAAGACTAGCCATTGGAGGATTCAGCCAACCAGAAAATGTCACGCGTCAAAATAGATCATGTCCCAACCGGGAACCTCCTCTGCAAACAGCATTTAGTACACTTGTAAGAGAACGTTATAAAGAGTTATGACACTATTTTGCAACAGCTAATTGGTGGGTAATCAATAAAAATACTCTACCAAAATGCCATTTAATTCAACTAACTACTTTCCAAGTGCTAAAACTCTTGCTATTTATTTTCTCAATATTTCTTCATTAATTATGTGTAAGGGTTCAAGTGTTAACCCTCAAACACTTGGGTTATCTTGTAATTGGATAGTGTGAGCCAAATTACAAAGAATTGGTTGTTGTGTGAGTTATAAAAACACAAGAAAAATTTGGGTTGAGTGTTAGCCTTAGTAAAACACCTAGTTAGGAGTAAGCTAACTAAAACTCCTTTTGTAATCTAAATGATTAGATTAAGGTTAGGGAGAGAAGAGAGTTAGTTAATACCCGAACCTCTATAAAATCTGTGTCTCAATCTTCTCAATCCTTTATAAAATCTGTGTCTCAATCTTCTCAATCCTTTTTAGCTTCCTTGTAAGTGCAAGAATTTTTATTTTCCCACCTCTATAAAAGCCAACCATGTCTTTTTGTATAAGAGGGCATGCACCTAGGAAATAACCCACTACACATGATTGTGTTTGTTGTTGCACTTCCTCTTATGTTTCTAACAAGAAAGTTATGAGGCCAAAACCCCAAATAAAGTGGCAAGAGTCCTTTAAAACTAAGCAATGCCTCCATTGCATGGAGTTTGGGCAAATTAACATTAATTGTTTAATAAGGAAATCCCATTGGGATCTCTTAAAGATTAACCTCCAAGGACCCAAGGTTGTTTGGGTACCTAAAAGCCAAACTTGAATCTATGTGCCATAGGTATGCCTAAAATCCTCAAAAAATGAAAATGTATGGCTCTTGGATAATGGATGCTCAAGGCACATGACCGGAAACAAAAACCTCTTCACTAGTCTCAAATATATGGATGGAGGTAAGATTACCTTTGGAAACAATGCTAAAGGCAAAGTAATTGGCATTGGTTCCATAGGACTAAATGGTATTTCAGTCATTGATGATGTAATGTTTGTTAATAGTCTAAGGCAAAACCTCTTAAGTGTGAGTCAATTATGTGATAAGGGAAACAAAATCACATTTAGCTTCAATGAATGTCTAGTGATCTCTTTAAATGGTCAAGAAATATTTAAAGGAGAAAGAGATGGCAATACTTACATAATTGACTTACGCAAGTTATCTAATGTTTTCTCTAGTTGTCTTGTGTCTATTGGTGAAGAATCTTGGCTATGGCATAGAAGACTTGGGCATGCAAGTATGAACTTAATTCAAAGCCTTAGCAAAGATGAACTAGTAGATGAGCTCCCAAAGGTCAAATATTTGAAGGATAAGACTTGTGAGCCATGTCAAAGAGGCAAGCAACACAAATCATCATTCAAGATCAAAAATTTAGTAAGCACCTCTAGACCTCTTTAATTATTGCATCTAGATTTGTTTGGACCTAGTAGAGTTGCCAGCTTGGGTGGAAAACATTATGCATTTGTTATTGTTGATGATTATTCTAGATTTACTTGGGCAATTTTCTAGCTCATAAAAGTGATATTTTTGAAAACTTCAAGTACTTTGCCAAAAGAGTCCAAAATAAGAAGGGATATTGTATCTCTAATATTTAGAGGTGATCATAGTAAAGAATTTGAAAATGATATTTTTGAAAATTATTGTTTAGAAAATGATATTTCTCATGATTTTTCCACACTAAGAACTCTTCAACAAAATGGGGTAGTTGAAAGGAAAAATTGAACATTGGTAGAAATTGCTAGAACAATGCTTAATGAGTATGGACTTCCAACCTACTTTTGGGCGGAAGCCACTAATACCACATGTTATATTGCAAATCGTGTTTTCAAAAGACTCATTTTGAATAAAACCTCTTATGAGTTTTGGAATGGAAGAAAATTCAAGATTTAATAGTATTTGGTTGCAAATGCTTCATATTAAATACCAATGACAACCTTGGAAAATTTGCCTCAAAATAGGATGAGGGCATATTTCTTGGTTTCTCCTCTAGCAAACCTTATAGAGTCTTTAATAAAAGAATATTGGTTGTAGAAGAGTCTATGCATGTTAATTTTGATGAATCTTATAGACTTGATCTTAGGAAAGGTATTCTTTTGGATAATGTTGTAGGTTCTATGGAGAATCTCAATCTTGATCAAGTAGAACAAGAGATATCCACAAAGAAGAATGATCTTGGTGAGAAACAACTTCAAGAGGAGCAATCCCAAGTGCAAGAGCAAGAGACCAATGAGCTACCAAGGGAATGGAGATTTGCAAGAAACCACTCAAAGGAGCAAATCATTGGTGACCCTTCAAAAGGTGTAAGTACTCATTCAAAATTTCTTGATTCTAATCCTACTTGTGTATCTCAAATTGAACCAAAGTCAATTGGTGAAGCTTTGGATGATGAGAGTTGGGTGATTGCTATGCAAGATGAACTCAACCAATTTAAGATGAATGAGGTTTGGACCTTGGTTCCAAGACCTAAGGACTACCCAATTATTGGTAGTAAGTGAGTCTATAGGAACAAACTAGATGAGGAAGGTATACAAGAAACAAGTCTAGATTAGTTGCCAAAGGGTATAACCAAGAGGAAGGCATTGATTATGATGAAACCTTTGCCCTCGAAGCAAGATTAGAAGCCATACGTATTTTATTAGCATATGCATGTTATATGAATTTCAAGCTTTTTCAAATGGATGTAAAAAGTGCATTTTTAAATAGTTTTATATCAGAGGAAGTATTTATTGAGCAGCCTCCTAGTTTTGAATATCATACTTTTCCAAATCATGTCTATAAACTCACTAAAGCTTTATATGAATTAAAGCAAGCACCTAGAGCTTGGTATGAAAGACTAAGTGCATTTCTCTTAACAATGGATTCTCAAAAGGGCATGTTGATACAACTCTTTTTATTAAAAAATATAAGTTTGACACTTTTACTGTTCAAATTTAATGTTGATGACGTTATCTTTGAGTCTACTAATGAGGATCTTTGCCAAGAATTTGCTAAGTGTATGACTATGGAATTTGAAATGAGCATGATGGGAGAGCTCAAATTCTTCCTTGGACTCCAAATAAAGCAAGGCAAAGATGGCATCTTTATCAACCAATCCAAGTACTCTAAGGAATTGATCAAAAAGTTTGGGATCGATGAATGCAAGAATGTCAAGACTCCAATGAGTACATCAACAAAATTAGAGAAAGATGAAAAGGGTAAAGTTATTGATGAAAAGCTTTATAGAGGTATGATCGGCTCACTTCTTTATTTAACTGCCTCTAGACCCGATATTGTGTATAATGTATGCTTGTGTGCTAGATTTCAATCATGTCTTAAAGAATCACATTTGAATGCGGTAAAAAGAATTTTGAAATATTTTCATAGCACCATGCATTTAGGATTATGGTATCCTAGAAATTCTTCATTTCATATCACTGGTTTTTCGGATGCCGACTACGCTGGTGATCTTTTAAATAGAAAAAGCACATCCAGAACTTGTCACTTTATTGGTGAATGTTTAATTTCTTGGCATAGCAAGAAACAAGTTTCGGTTGCCTTATCCACCGTCGAAGCTGAATATGCGTCGGCGGGCTGTTGTTGCACTCAAGTTCATTGGATGAAACAAGTTAAGGATTATGGACATGCAATTGATCATATTCTCATTAAATGTGACAACACTAGTGCAATAAATCTCTCAAAAAATCTCATTCAACATTCTAGAAGTAAACATATTGATATAAGATATTATTTTTTAGGAGATTATGTCCAAAATGGTGATGTAGTGTTAGATTTTATTGACACCAAAAACCAACTAGCAGATATTTTTACCAAACCCTTGAATGATGAAAGGTTTTTTTTATAAAAAGAGAGTTTGGTATGCTTTATGGGAGCACATTGGTTTGAGAAAACTTTAAATCATGTTTTTACATGTATAAAAATGTTTATCTATGAATTATATGCTCTTTACTTGATTGTTTTGGATGGTATACTTCATGTTTAGTATATTTCTTTTCTCTCCTTTAAAATTTTCGGAGTACCTGTAACTCCTGCTTGGGAAACACATTTCCCGATAGGGAACAATGTCATGCTCGGGACATTATCCCTCCCGCCCGCGACTTCTTGGTCCTCGTATTGACCGTTGTAAATCCTCGTATCCCACTCGGAAAACCACATTTCCCGATCGGGACATTTGAAAATAATCCAATCGTTGCACCTCTTTAAACGTGCACGCTAGAGAAGCCGTCTATCCCCCTCGGGACTGTCCAAAAATTCAAATTTTTCTAACCGTTGGAAGGTTCCCAGTCGGGAACCCTCCACTCCCGATCGGGACTGTCTCGATGGCAGCCCTTTGTAACTACCACCAATCAAATTCATCTGCCATAACTCCCATTTAAACACCTCAAACGGTAACATGCTTCTTCAAACTCTATAAATACCTCACTATTCTCATTCTTTTCCACACTTTTGTATCAAAACTCTCTCTCAAATTTTTACTCTCTAAACACAATATCTTCAAACTCCCTCTCTATACTCACCCTCTCCAATGGTACCAAAGGTTAGCACTTCAAAATCAAAAGCCTCTAAAGGCAAAGGAGTGGCTTCTTCCTCCAACTTCTCTTCCTTCAATGATATCTTTAATGCCTTCTCAAAGGAGGAGAAGAAGCGGTATGCCAACATCACTGCAAAGAAATTCATATCAAACCGCACCATAAATCTTGATGATCTTGACAAATTGGGTGTCAAAGATGAAATCATTGGCAGCCTTGAAGAAATGGGGTGGACAAATTTCGTCATGCCCCTTGAAGATGGCCATGATGAACTCACCATTGAATTCCTCTCCACTCTTCAAGTGATCAAAGACCCAAAACGTCCTCTCGACTATTACGGCATTCAATTTCATCTCTTTGGCCAACCACAAGAGATGACAAAGCATCAACTTGCAAATGCTTTTGGCTTCAAAAAGGCAGGCCTTATCAATACTCAAGCTATGCATCTTTCTCCCCTCGATGTGTGGAAAGGCATCTCTCTTGAAACCCGTCTTGACAAGCGATCCAATGCAAAACACAATGAAGACACTTTCTCACTTCATCCTCCACAGAATCATCACTTTCATTATCAATGCAAGAAGTGAAAGCAATGAGAAAGTCACTCATGAAGACCTTCTCTACCTTTATGCCATGATTCACAATCGGCCTACTGAAACGGCCCAAAGTCACTCATGAAGACCTTCTCTACCTTTATGCCATGATTCACAATCGGCCTACTGAAACGGCCCATCTTCTTCTTGACAAGTTTCAATCCATGGCCTCCACTACCAAAGGAACCATTTCTCTCCATGCTCAAATCACTTATCTTGCAAGGTATTTTCATCTTATGACGGATGAAAATTGTGCTCTTTCCCCTTCCTCTCGCTCTCAATATGAGTGCTTCTTTTGCAGGGCCCTTCAAGGAAGTTGATACCTTTTTCTATACCTTTGGAGAACATGGCACCCAAAAGGCCACTCAAGAGGCCACAAGGAAGCGGGCAAGGGAGAAAGTTCAAGTGCACCAGAAATGCCTCCACCACCACCTTCTCAACCACAACAAATCACCTTGCAAAGTCTTTGACTTTCAAATGCAATCCTTCAACACCATGAGGGATATGATGCAACACCTTCATTTGGATATTCAAAACATGCAAGGGTAACTCAATCTTAATGTATGCACTCATAGCTTTGAACAAGCCCCACCATTTGAAGGGAGCAAAGCATTCATGAAGAGTAAGAGGGTGGTGAAGAGGAGGAGGCAAGTGATGAAGAAGGAGATGCATAAATTAGTCCATTTTTTTCTATTTTGTCTTTCTTTTAGGCTAAGTACTTAAATGTGTGATTATATCATATTTAGATCACACATTCTATTTTCATGTAACACATCTCTACTTTGCAAATATATGGTTTGTTATTGTTTCTTTTTTACTCTCCTAGTGATTACAACTTTTTTCTTTATATGTATTCATTATTTTTTATATTGACAAAGAGGGAGAAGAAAGAACATGATAACTATGCAAAAAATTAATTTTATCAATTATGTTAACTTTAATAATATTTTTGACTTAAGTTATTCAATATGTTTTATGCCATTAAATGATGTGAAACTTTGAATATTTATTATTCAATATATCAATTTGATTATAGCATTATCAATTTGTTATTTTTGCCTAATTTGATTGTCAAAATCAAAAAGGAAGATATTGTTAACCTTAAAGTAATTGTTCTCTATTTTGATCTTGACAATCAAATTAAATATCACTAACATCTTCATTGAGTGTTGCTTTGATAATGTTCAAAGATTCAGCACATTTGGTCATAAATTCCTCATTGAACAAGTCAAGCATTTCCTAGAGACGCGTAAATCCCAACTAGGACTCAAGTACAGACCGGAAAATGTGTCTAGACCGGGAAACATTACCTTCTGATCTTCCAAAGTCTCAGTAGCGGAAGCAGACCAGGACAGGAGATATCCCGACCGAGAAATACAATTTCCAAACCAGGACATGTTATAGTCTGATCGGAAAATTCAAAAGAATATGACCGTTGGAGAGGAGACACCGCCAAAATGTGTCAAGTCATCATAAAGTCAAAACGACCAAAGTCAAACTAATTGAGGTTCCGACCGGAAATCACTTAAGACCATCAGACCCAAGTCCTCGGCTATCGCATCATCGAGCAAGTCCCGACCGAGACACAAGGAGTCCCAATCGGAAAAATTGAATAAAGACTAGCCGTTGGAGGATTCAGCCAACCAGAAAATGCCACATGTCAAAATAGGCCATTTCCCGACCGGGAAAGCTATGTTCCCAACCAGGAACCCCTCTCTGCAGACAGCATTCAATGCACTTGTAAGAGAATGTTAGAAAGAGTTATAGCACTACTTTGTAACAGCTAATTGGTGGGAAATCAATATAAATACCCTACCAAAAGGTCATTTAATTCAACTAACTACTTTCCAAGTGCCAAAACTCTAGTGATTTATTTTCTCAATCTTTCTTCACTAATTATTTGTGTAAGAGTTCAAGTGTTAACCTTCAAACACTTGGATTATCTTATAATTGGGTAGTGTGAGCCAAATTACAAAAAATTAGTTGTTTTGTGAGCCATAAAAACACAAGGATAATTTGGATCGAGTGTTAGCCTTGATTAAACATCTAGTTAGGAGTGAGCTAACTAAAACTCCATTTGTAATATAACACTACTTTGTAACGGTTAATTGGTAGGTAATCAATATAAATACCCTACCAAAATGTCATTTAATTCAACTAACTATTTTCCAAGTGACAAAACTCTTACAATTTATTTTCTCAATCTTTCTTCATTAATTATTTGTGTAAGGGTTCAAGTGTTAACCTTCAAACACTTGGATTATCTTGTAATTGGGTAGTGCGAGCCAAATTACAAGGAATTGGTTGTTGTGTGAACCATAAAAATACAAGAAAAATTTGGGTTGAGTATTAGCCTTGGTAAAAAACCTAGTTGGGAGTGAGCTAGGTAAAACTTCATTTGTAATCTAAGTGATTAGATTAGTAAATACCCAATTGAGGTTGAGGAGAGGAGTAGGGTTAGTTAATACCCGAACCTTTATAAAATTCGTCTCAATCTTTTTTAGCTTCCTTGTAAGTGCAAAAATTTTTATTTTCCCTCCAATTCATCCCCCCCTCCCCCTTTTTTGGTGATTTTTTGGGCAACAACGACAACGATGCCAGCTATATACTACACATCACAATGAAAACACAAACCCTTCTCCCTCTTGGCCTTCATCTCAACATCTATTAACTTCTTAAACTCCCCAGATTGCGATTTCTCTTTCCCTGTTGATGCGTGATCCCCACCTTGGGTGCTGTGGTAAGTTGTGGCTTTGAACCCATAGGTGGCGCCCACAGGAACTATTGGAGGAGGAGCTAGGATTCTGTTTTGGGTTATGTTTTAAGGGCTGAGTTTTTATCTTCTATTCTTTAGGCTAATCCATCTTTTTAGTTAAACTTATGGGCCCTATCATCCTGAGTTCGGCCCGTATCTCAACCTTGAGCCCATTCACAAAATTACTTTCTATAATCTCCTCTAAAAGGTCCTTGAGTGGAGCAGCAAGGACTTCAAGTTGTTTCCTATATTCTCACATTGTGATATGTTTCAAAGCTAAGAATTGCTCATATAGTCTTCCTTGCATTGGCCGGAATCGCTCCAACAACATCCCTTTCAGCTCCTCCCAATCCCGAATTGGCCGCCTTCCATCAGCCCACTGATACAAAGAGAGAGCTTCCCCTTCCATACAGATGGTTGTTGCTTCTAGCTTTTCCGCCGTCATCAACCAATTGACTAAGAAATATTGCTCAACATGAAAGACAACCATCTGGATTAATCCCATCAAAAATTGGCAGCTCAACTTCCTAGCAGCAACTTCAATTCTCACTTCCCTTATTTCACCTACATTCTCAATCGCTTTCTTCTTCTCCGATGCACTAATGGATGCCACTGTCAGTTGCGGTTCTGAGTTCCCAGGAGTGGAATAAGGCCCTTTCGACGAAGATTCTTCCTTTTGTTGCAAAAGAAGCTCCATCCTCTACATCATAGCCATCATATTCTTCTCTAACATGGGAATTTGCATTAAATCTTCTCTGAACTGACTTGGCTCCCGCTGGACGCTCTCTTGCACCTCCGTCTTTTCTTCAATTGAATCCATTCGAGCCTCTATCTTTTTCCCCACTACCATTAGCCCGAGGCCGTTTGCTTACCACTTGATAGATCCTTGCAACACAATTAGTAACACAGCAAGAAATGAATGAATCAATGGAGGAATTTCATTAAAGGAATGAAGCAGTAAGCAATTTACAGAGCATTGCTACCCTTCCCTCAATAACCCAATACCAGAAATTAGATACCTAAACATATATTTGCTTCCTATATATATACAGTTGCCCAACTCTCTAACAGCTCTCCCTTAAAACCCGGAAATTCCGTTCCTGCCTTATTCTAGAACTTTCAGTTGCTATACTCAAACCTCTAAAGTCCCATTTGGTTTCGCAGTTGAATGTAGCCAGTACCTAATAGTTGATAGCTGATTGATATTAGCGTTTAGTAAAACTAATTGAGCTGCTGCTGTTAGAATGTAAAATTACCAATATGAATATAATTTATATTATTCGAAGTATATATTTTTATATAAAGTATAAGTAAATAAACTAATTATTTCATATAATTATATACTATAACTAAGATAGCAAAAAATAATAAAATTTAATTAATTATAAATTAAAATTAAAAAATATATATGTATAATTTATAAGTAATTTAATTAATTTAATATTATTTATGCTTAATATACTAAATAACAAATATAGCAATTAGAAATATATTATATATTATATATTTTTTCATTTAAAAATAAATAATATTACTAGTTTAAATATTACTTGTAATATTTTTATATTTGTAATTATAAATAATTTATTGATTGAAAAATTTAATTTGGAGGAAATAAATATTTTGTAATTAATAAAATATATAAGGATAATATAGTCCAATTTAAAAATAAAATTGAATTAGCTAATAGCTGATGGGAAAAAGTTCCAAAATGGAGCTTTTTCAAACAGCAGCTGATTGGGATTAGAATCAACTATTAGCTGATAATTAGGAAGTCTTACCAAACACTTTTGTTCAACTGTTAGCTGGTGGAGGTTCAAAAAGCTATCAGCTACCTCCAACAACTGAACCAAACACCCCCTTAAATTAGTTGCCATATCATCCTAAACCTAACTTGGCTCTCCAACTGTCACTCCAGTCGTTTATTCCCCTGCCAATTGGTTCCTTGCCTTCCCTTGTTTGCCCTTTCTACCTCGCCTCACATATGTCAAGCGGATAGGTGGTCTATCATAACACTTCTTTTTGCATTGTTTTGAGTTCCATTTGTTGTGTTATTCTATTTTGCCTTGAGTTTCTTGTAGCAGATCCAATCATTGGTCCAACCTATTGAATTCCGATGGGGAAGACTGATGTTGTTGAATCTAGAAATGCTAAAAGGCTTGATGCACAAGAAGAGCAACTCACTTCTCTTACCAATCAGTTCAGTGACCATTCCGAACAGTTCAAAGCTCTAACTCAAAGGGTAGCTACAGTACAAGACAATCAAGAAAAATTTCAAGCCATAGTTCTTCAATATATCAAGCGAGCAGAAAAACAACCAATAACATCTCCAAAATAGGGCAAGGAGGAATAGCCATTTGGCTCACCTGGTATTACAACCAGTAACATCAGTTCGAAGTCCCGCCCCCCCAAATTCAACCGAAAGGATACCCACCCCCGCCTCCATCTCCCCCACTAGGGCTCAAAAGACGGGTACCGCTGGGAGATACTGTTGTGACGACCAAAAAGTTTAAGTTACTTTCGTTTTCAGGAACAAACCCAAGGGGTTGGTTAACTCGTGCGGAAACTATTTTTAGATTCATGGAACTTTAGAGCTAAGTAGCACAAGGTCCCTTTAGCTCGTGCGCATGGAAGGAGTAGCAAAACACTGGTTTATGACGCTCTAAGAACTACATTTGGCAATAGGTTGGGATCAGTTCAAACAATAATTTTTGAATAAGTTTGGAGGAATTTCAAATCGCAACCCTCATGAACTTCTAGCAGCTTTAAGGCAAGGGAATAGTGGAAGAATATGTTGATGAATTCGAATCAATGGCTTCCATGGTACCAAGGGAATTGGAATCTCTCTATGTCAAATCATGAACAGGCTTAAGGAAGACATCAAGAACTGGGTAAGACTCTTGGGTCCTGAGACACGGCTGTAAGCTATCAATATGGCTAGGAATGTGGAAGTGGTGATTTGCAGAAAGGTAAGTGTTGGGAATAGTATGTAAGGTTGAAGGAGAAGGTTATGACTTAGGGTATGGGCTAAGCTCTTTTTCTCTAAGGCACACGAGTATGGGGGCCCAAAATGTCACAGGGGAGGCTAATATTGATGTGCGGCCCAATCACTCAAAGCCAAGGCTCAATTACATCAAAGGAACTCAAGCTTCTATCTAAAACATAGAGTTCCATCATGCTCTAGCCGCAAATATTCTACCTCAACCGATTTCAAACACCAGCCAACGAAATCGGGGTACATGCCACTTAACCCATGCCAAACTAGAGGAGAGGCGAAGGGCCAATACTTCAATTGCAGACAACTGTTCTCGCCCTAACATCGTGGTCCCGAGCGTCACTTTCATCTCATTGTGCTGAGTGATGATGAAGAAGTTGATGAAGATGGTGCGAATGTCGGCAAAAGGGGCTGTAGGGAAGAAGAGCAAGCCGAGAATGAGGGTGTCATATTCTATACTTCACAGGTGTTGTCACTCCTATTACCAGGGCATCGAAGACACTGAAATTACAAGGGGTGCTACAAAAGATACCGATTGAAGTCTTAGTGGATAGCATAGCTTCTCACAACTTCACCTCCAACAAACTGGTGACTGCTCTTGGCTTACCCATTCGCAATTTCCAAGGAATTCACATCAAACTTGGGGACAGGCACAAGGTTTGGGTGGAAAGCAGATGTGAAGGTTATGTCATGAAATTACTGCTTTAGTTTTCAAAACTAGGCAGATTAGACTTGGTTTTGGGTATGGAATGGTTAAACTCTTTGGGTGAAGTCACACATAATTTGAAGTATCAATCCATGAGATTTTGGCATAAGAACCAACAATTCCAAACCAAGGGCCAGTGAGTGTACACCCTTATAGATATCCTCATGTTCAGAAAGAAATTCAGAAGTAAATGTAGGAATTGCTAGAGAAAAGGGTCATCAGACCAGGTCAGAGTGCCTTCTCTAGGCCAGTAATACTTGTTAAGAAGAAGGATAATCCCTAGCGCCATTGACTACAGGGCCTTCAACAAAGTCACCATTCCTGACAAATTCCCTATTCCGATGGTGGATGAGCTAATTGACGAGCTTCATGGGTCTAGTTATTTCACCAAAATAGATTTAAAGCATGGCTATAGTTCCCATGAGACATACTGATAAGGAAAAGACGGCTTTCAAAACTCAATGGATACTACGAGTTTCTTGTCATGCCGCTCAGTCTTACTAATGCCCCTTCAACCTTTTAGGTTGTTATGAATGACATTTTTTGGCCATTTCTACGAAGGTATGTCTTGGTCTTCTTTGATGACATTTTAATTTATAGAAGCTGGGCTGAACACTTGCAACATTTGCAGTCTATTTACCTATTTTGCAGGCTAACCACTTTGTTGTCGACAAGAAAAAGTGTTGCTTTTCTTAATCATCAGTTGATTACTTGAGGCACCAAATCAATCAGCGGGGTGTGGCCATGGAATCCTCCAAAATTCAGGCTATTCATGAGTGGCCAAAAAATGTGAAGAGAGTACGAGGCTTCTTGGGATTAACAAGATATTATAGGAAATTTATCGAGGTTATGATGGAATTGATCGACCTTTGACTGAATTGACCAAGAAAGACAACTTGAAGTGTAGTTAAGAAGCTCAAATAGCCTTTGAAAAACTCAAACAAGCCACGGTAGCAGCCCTAGTACTCCAATTACAAGATTTTTCTAAGCCTTTTGAAGTGGAATGTGATGCCTCTAGGAGGGGAATAGGAGCTGTCCTTATGCAAAATAAGCATCCAACAGATTATTTCAGCAAGGCTTTGTCAGATCAGAATCTTGCTAAGTCTACTTATGAAAGGAAGATGATGGCTTTGGCTTTGGCGGTTCAACATTGGAGACCTTATTTGTTGGGGCACTTATTCAAAGTGTTCACTGATCAAAAAAGTCTTCGGCATATTCTACGACAAAGAATCACAACATTGAACATGATGCTTTATCAAGACCTTATTTGGGTAGCCAAATTACTGGGCTACAATTTTGAGCTGCTACAAGCCCGAGAAGGATAACTCAGCTGCAGATGCTTTATCAAGACGAGTTGAAGGTGAATTTAATTCATTAGTGTCATTTCCTACTTGGGAAGAGGGATACAAGTTATTGGGGGAAGTTGATCAAGATCCAGCATTACAACAAATTAAAACAGATTTCCTTCAAGATGCAGAATCACGGCATGAGTTTACCATTCAAAATGGGGTTTTGTATCATAAGGGCCGTTTGGTAATGTCTTCAACATCCGCCTTCATCTCAAAACTTTTGTAGGAATTTCATAGCACAAAGAGTGGAGGCCATTAGGGATATTATAGAACATACCAGAGATTGGCAACAAATCTGTATTGGATTGGTATCAGTTCCACAGTTCAGAAGTTTGTGCGGCAATGTGAAGTTTGCCGGCGAAGTAAATCTAGCACTCTAGCCTCTAGCGGTTTACTTCAACCTCTAGCCATACCGGAAGTCATTTAGGAGGAGGTTTCATTGGATTTCATCTCCGGTTTGCCAAAATCCAGGGTGTCTGACACTATCTTGGTAGTTGTGGACAGATTGTCAAAGTATAGCCATTTTATCCTTTTGAAACACCCCTAAACTGCTCATAGCATTGTTGAAGTATTTGTGAAAAAGGTGATTCATCTCCATGGAATCCCTAAGTCTATCTTCAGTGATAGAGATTATCTATTTATGAGCAAGTTTTGGCAGGAGATATTCAAACTGCAAGGGACCGAGTTGCATATGAGTTCGTCTTATCATCCAAAGTCTGATGGGCAAAGGGAAGTGGTAAGTCTGTGTTTGGAAACCTAACTAAGGTGTTTTGCAATTGAACAGCCCCATCATTGGTCTCTTTGGCTTCCCTGGGCTGAATTTTGGTACAATACCAGTTTTCACAATTCCATTGGGACTACCCCATTTGAGGCTGTTTATGGCAGAAAGCCTCCCACAGTGGTGCAGTATATACCGGGTGAAGTAAGGGTTGCTTTAGTAGCCCAAGAACTCAGAAACCGTGATGAGGCTTTACACCAATTGAAATTTCATCTCACAAGAGCTCAACAACAAATGAAGAAGGTGGTCGATGTTCATAGAAAGGACATTGTTTTTCGAGACTGGGTTTATTTGAAATTGAGACCCACAGGCAACAAACAGTAGCCCAGCGCATCAATTAGAAATTATCTCCAAGATATTATGGCCATTTCAGATCTATTGCTTACAAATTTACCTCCCACTTCCAAGATTCATCCGGTTTTCATGTATCCTTTCTAAAAAGGGCAGTGATTACTCATACAATTGATGCTACCTTGTCTCCAAAAATGATTATGGAAGAAAATAATCAGTATATGCCTATTAAGGTAGTGGGCCACCACACTATTCGGCAACATGATGACCAGATTCAACAGCTGTTAATTCAGTGGAAGGACCAACCAATTGAAGAGGCAACATGGGAGGAAGAACTAGCATTTCACAGTCAATTCCCGGATTTCAGTTTTGGGGACAAGACTGTCCTTGACAGGAGAAGCAGTGATAGAGAACAAGATAGCTCCAAGGACCCTGCAACAGAGAATCAGCACCTACCTCCGAGTACAGCCGCCACTATGTGGCACATATATTCCAGGAGAAAAGGCTACTCACGTGGAAAGGACATGCAAGAGGCAGAGCAGCAATTGTTTTAGCAGAGTTGGCTATAAAGAGCAAAGAGGAGGTGGCTGGAAATCATCTTTGAGTTATTGTCATTTTGTGGTCTTTGAGCATTTTAATTAGAGAAGGGGAGTTTCTCATCCCTGGGCTGCCTAGTGCAGATTTCTTGTTATTTTCATTTCTGTTTTCCTTATTTTGTTCTTGAACATTGAAAAAGAATTGGTTTATTGAATAGAAAGAATACTTTTCTTTGCATTGTTTTGAGTTCCACTTGCTGTGTTATTCTATTTTGCCGTGAGTTTCTTGCAGCAAAACCTATCACTGGGCCACCTTCAATTATGTTTTCCAAACTCACTACTTTGAAGGCAGAGAGGGAGGCAGATACAGAGTACCTAAACTTTCTGCATTCACAAAGATCAACACAACTAATGCAAAACAATTTTCAAATATAAGCTATTATACTCTAGAATCTAGGAACACATTACTAATTTCTAGAGTCCATCAGTTCCTCATGAATTAATTCAAAGCTATAAAGTGAAGACTGTAGGAGGAACAAGGTTGGGACATGAAGAGAATAAGTTTTTTTTACAGCAAATCTAAAAGAAGATTTTTCTTGAGCCAACCACTAGCTAGTAGGACACCTAATATGCATTGCTTATACACCCAAATTCAATCGCACTACCCCCATTGTCGCATGTGCTGATTTTCAAATGTAATAACCATCAGAAGTAGAATCCCAGTAAAAAATCCTCCCTCTAGACACTGCTCCAACATTCATAGACATAGAAGGCAGAATAAGGGGGATATCTTAGAGTAACTTCTCTCGAAAAAATATGCATCAGCACTATAAAATCCAAAGAGACCAAAAGAAAAAAAAAATGAAACGAAATACTTCTGAAGAAAAAATATATATTACTCAGTGTCATACACAAGGAGAATCCTAAGGAAAAGGGAGAAAGTAATCAACACTATTACCAACAATCACCTCTCAATTAACATATACAAACACTGTATTAAATTGAAAAATGTAAAATGCCCAGTAATATAAACTAATGTACATTTTTCTCAAAAATATGCTATTTTCGCTCATCAATGGCTATCCTTCAAAAGTATAGTTCTCTTTTATCTGACTAAACACATTTTTTTTGCTTCAAATGTGTTCACATTATTTAATTTGAGTGTTTTACATTATCAAGAGAATTTATGAAATTTAATTTGCTTTATACAAATGGCACTAAGCTATAATATTGATTTGTTTTTAGAATGTTTCATCTTTTTCCAATGACTCAAATACTCTTTTATCAGATGAAATTGATATCAAACCAGTGATATTAAACAAAGAAGATTTCTAAATTTTTTTGCTAGTTATTTTTTTAACTAAAATATTTATTAACAATTTTTTTATTCGTGGCCTCACAATAAAATTAATAATATAAACTATAGCTCCCACTCAGGAAATTTTATTTCTTACTTCTCAAATTTTCTCAAATCTATAATTATCTAATTCTCGTTTCCATGAATGCGCAAGATATGGACCCTAGTAGCTGCATCTCAAATTACAGAATTCAATGATTAAGAAAAATGCGAAAATTAGTGCTGCAAACATTGATTCATTAACCTAAAGAACTTTGATAATCAAATGTGATTCAAAAAAAAAAATTCTTCAAGGAAGTTTCTCAAATAGAAGTGAGGAAACTAGATGATAGTAGGTCCTCATAGATGCTAAAATGTTACGGAACATAATGTTTGGTCTTATTTTCTTAATCTTTTGTTTTCTCAACAGCAAAAATAAGCCCAATCTTGCAACTCTTTTTAACAGCTAAAATAAACAAACTAAACCAATAATAAGATTTTTAAGTTACTTCTCAAATTTTATTGGAGCACTAACAATATCAGTGTCACCAAAACGAGTCTCCTCAACCAACAAGGTAAAGCAAAATGAAAAATTTAAAAATCTTAAGTGGAGAGTAGCCATTTATTTCCAATTTTGAAACCCGTAAACAAACAGTACTATTAACTAAAGCATGAATTTCCATAGTTAACATTCAGCAACCTAGTTGCGAACCGTTTAGGCAGCAATGTGAAAATTTCACTGAAGGCAATTCAAAACTCGGATAAATAAATCAGTAAGCACTTACAACAGCAAGCCTTGGTTGGCGAAGCCCCACTCTATTGCCTTTCAATCTCACTTGATCAAGCCCATGGCTCAGAGCAAACCGCAGTGATCTTCTCCCTGGGAAGAATTTGAAGGTACTTCCGAACCGGAAACCCTCCCTAATCGACCTCCGATGTTCACTCCAGCCCTTGGTAGATACTATCCTGGTGATCGAGCTCTGTAACACCATAGACGCCATTGCAAAAGCAAAAACAGCAAAGAAAATCACAAAGTAGTATAAATACGCGCCTCTAAATGGAAACCAAGAGTAAAAACCCTTTCGATTGCCTCGGTTACTACTAAGAAGCCCCCCTCGGAAGCGGCGATCAAGAGAATATTTAACAGCTCTATTTTGACAATTAGCAGTAGAAGTGGCAGCGTTGCCGTTAGGATTCCGCTTAAAATGAAAACGGTCACGAATCGAGTGAAAACCTAGGTCACTGTGGTTGTTGTTACCATTACCGCCGTTAGCGCCGGCCTCAGTGGCAGAGGTAGTAGCATCAGCAGTGACGTTATTGCCAGATTCGTCTTCGGCAGCAGTAGAATTTCGACCCATAAAGATGATCTCAAAAACAAGGATTTTCTAGGGAAAGTGAAAGAAATGTTGAAAAACGCTAAATCGAAGAAAGAAAATTGGCATAACGAGAGAGAATAAATTTCGTTATGAGTTGTTCTTCGTCAACTTGTTGCAAGGGGAAAATGAAATGGAGATTATTATTATTATTATTATTATTATTATTATTATTATTATTATTATTATTATTTATACAACTAGAAAAGGGATTGGAACTTAAATATAAGTTTAAATGGAGAAATATATGTGCTGTCATATTTGCTCATACAATACTTGTAATATATTATTATTATTATTATTATTATTATTATTATTATTACTACTTTCTGTTCTCTCTATCGGGGGATGAATTGGTGGGCAAACAGCGTTGACGCTCCTAATGGATTCGAGGAGAATAGTACATCTACGGTCAAATGAAACAAATCAGTTATTAAATTATATATAAAAAAATGGGTAATTAAATACTATTAATTTTTTTAAATCTTGAACGAATATAATTAATACTATGTTTGAAAACTTTTGACGGAAAATAAAAAGATAAAATAAATTTTATTTTTTTATATTTTTTTGTGTTTGGATAGAGGTAAAATAAGAAGGAAAAGGGGGCAAAATAAATTTTATTTTCCTTCTTGTTTGGATTGGATTGAAGTTAAATAAGAAGGGAGAGAAAAGAAAATAATATTATATAATTACTATTTTACCCATCAATGTATTTATATATATTTTTTATATTAAAATAACAAATTAAAATATATTATGTATATATATATATTCAGCAATAGATAAAGTTTTGAAATTTTCAGGAAAAAAAAAAAACTTTCAATAGTATTTAACCTTTTCATTTGAACTCTAACACACATACTTAGAAAAATAAAAAAAAATTCAATGATAAAAATATAATTTTATATTCAATAGTGAAATTTTTCTCTCTATCTCTCCGACTTTCTCTCAAATTTTAAGAGACAATTTAGAAAAGAAAATACATTTTATTTTTACCTCTCTTTATTTTTCACCCCACAAAGAAAATTAAAATCTTCTCTTATTTTAATTCATTTATTTTCCCTCCCCCTTTATTTTTTCCCTCTCTCAAACAAGGGCTAAGTCTCCACACTATACTGTTATTTGTATTCATTAAAGATTTTAATTGAACTAATTCAGTTTTCTATTACTCAATAAGAAATTGGCATGTGTCACAAAAAATGGCATCATTTAATGTATTCAAATAAAGCTACTTGACTATGTCAAATTTGTTGGGTTTTGAAAATATATCACATACCAAAAATGCAGTGAAAAATAGAATTTTCAAAACCTGAATTATATAATTCTACTTTTATCATTAAAATTAATTCAATAAAAATATAATTAGAAATTATACATTTAATTTCTTGAACCAATTCTCCAAATTTCTACTTTCTATGTACTAGCAAAGAATAGTATTTTTTGAGAGAAAAATAAGAAAATTATCAAATAAAATTCTACAGAGGTTATTTTTCTAATGTAAAAATACTATTTATACGTGTTTCTAAACACCATAGGATTGACAAAATTACTAAAAAGGGGTTGGAGGGCCAAATTGTGGGCTCGTGACCTCCCGAGCAATTTTTCTGGATTTATCATGTGATCCCATCAAGATTCGATCCTAAATAATTCTCTCATAATTTTGGATGTTATTTTACTCATTCTTCACATTTCCAAAGCGTGTAACTCATTAGGCTCCCAGTTATGTTAGTCATCCAAATTAACAATTAATTCAAACAAGTCATGAGTAGTGTCTAGCAATACATCATGACTTCCAATTGATCGGAAAAGTCAGTGATTTAACTACAAACATTTCCATAGACAATAATCCGTGCAATTCTTCATTTCACCATCCTATACCTCACTCGGTTCAGAACATAGACTATGTGTCAGCGTCCGTTAAACTAACTACATCACATCTAGCTTAAGTGATGTTAGATTTTGTTATTGAGATTCATTACTCGGTTAGACATGTCATTGAAGACCATCTTCATGACATTTCTACTCTAGCTAGAGATTTCTAAATAATGATCTAGACAAGAGGTCATGGGTATACACTCCCTCTAGCAGGAGCGGTGAATCAATAGTGTGTATATCCTACTGCATTCACATCTTTTTATATATTAATTATTATACCACAATGGACACATGTATATTTCACATTCATAATAAATAAATATTCAAGTTGTTGATTATATTATGAATGCAGTAGTTAATTATACTCTGAAATATACGGCCCTTTAATTATCTACAGAGAATTTATTATCAAGGTGTTGATAATAATGAGTTAAATATCTCTAGTAAGAGATAATTTTAAAAATGTTCATAACCGGTATAGGACAATGAATTGAGCATTCATTGAACCTCTAGGTTATCACATGATTTATTTTGAGGAGGAATCTCATTCTCCATGATATAATGATATCTAAATAAATCAGTGGGTTCT
>CATIWF010165174.1:0-49803 GCA_949630135.1 Balakata baccata
TTTAGAGCTAAATTGTAGTTCAGGCAACCTTTCTACGATGTTCTTGAGTTTATTATCCCTTTTTGCTTAAAATCCCATCCTTGCTCAGGGTCAATTGTCTTCCGATCATTCATAGCCATATTTACAAAACCAAAACCCTAAATCTCAGCCGTCAATACCAAAATCTACAAAAATGTTCACAGTATCAGCAATGACAATAATTGTAATTTGTGATTGAAGTAGAATCACATGGATTTTGCAATTGAATAATCAAAATATCATGATAGGTTATCGTGAAGAAGAGGAAACTTCACGGGATACAAAAAAGAGGATGAAGAAAAGAAGGAAAAAAAAAACAGTAGAAAAGAAAAGAAATTGAGTAAAAATGAAAATATACAAAACTATAAATAATTTTGAAAAAAAAAATTAAATATGGACAAATGATGAAATTTCTTCCTTATAATACTAATTAAAAAGGGCATTTTCTTTTTGGCCTCCGGTCCATGGCTGAACCCACAATTAGAAAGGAAATGAACAGAACTACCGCTTTTTATATATAATGTATTTTACGCATCACAAGTTAAAAACTACCAAAACTAAGTTTTAGATAAAATAAAATTATTAATTTTATGTCACACAATATATTTATTATGTAGTTGTTGCTAGATTATATTTTTATTAGATCTTTAATCCTACAAATTAAGGATTTCATTTCGGAAAAGATACATTATTTTCCTTAATTGCAAAGTCTCATTAATATTAGAATTTTTAAATGTCACAATTACTTTCTAATCACTCCTATGTACCACACAACTATTACTCATATACTCCCCAATCTTTTCACTCATGAAAATAATATATATATGTCTTTAGTGTATGTTTTGTATATCTCTGTGTTTGTTTTTTTGATAAATATATCTATATATTATTCAAAATTATTAAAATATACATTAAAAATATATGACAAGTATATCTATAACATTGTATATGTATAGTATATATTTTGTATATCTCTTTTTCTTTTACAAAGATATATGTGTTGTACAAAATTATTAAATAAATATTAAAAATATATAACAAGTACATGATACCAAGTTTTAATAAATCTCATATATTTCAAAAAGTTTATAATTTTGTAATTGTGATTCAAATATAATAATGTAATGAAGTAGTGAAAAAAAAAATTTAGATCAAAGTAAAAAAAAAAAGAAAAAAAATATAGAATTTAAATGAATAGAGTTATAAAAATTATAAAACTGTCATTTATTAAAAAATATATATATATATTTTTATTTTAAGAAAAGAGTTAAAAAGTTTAAAATACAAAATAAAAATTATTATTATTATTATTTTAAGGAAATGAGTATATCGTGTACTTTTCTGAATTAGAAATATTTTTTTTATTTTAAGAAAAGAGTTAAAAAGTTTAAAATACAAAATAAAAATTATTATTATTATTCTTTTAAGGAAATGAGTATATCGCGTACTTTTCTGAATTAGAAACTCCTGTCTCATGAGCCCAACCGGAAGACCATGTCCACTATCCTTTTTTTTTCCTTTCAACTCCAAAGGCTTTTCTTATGACGTCAGTCACAGATTCAAGGTAAAATGGTTCTTAAAGCTTATAATATATATCTAATTATTTAATTGGTATTAACACTATTATTTATAATAAAAAATTATTTCAATTTTAATTTTATAAATAAAAGTATATACTGTATAAAATTGTAAAACCATTTAATAAAATTCTAAGATAAATTTTTTATATCGGTAAAAAAATTTTACTTATAAATATCATGTATAAGGTTGTAAAAATCGGTCCGGTTAATAAACCCAAAAAACAAGCAGTTTATAGATTTAAGGTCGAATCGACCTACATAATATTTTTATAAAATATAATATGTCTCATATATAATAAAATATAATATGTCTCATACATAATAAAAATAGAGAATAAATTGTTGGAGATATTTTCTAGGAGATATTTTCTAGTATATAAGAATAATATAACATATCCAATATTTTCTTTTTTATTTTTAAAAAAAATTGTATTTCATATATTTGTATAACTAAATATTTAATTAATTATTAAATGTAAATATAATTTATAACTTGAAAATATAATTAGCCAAAATTTTTAAATTGTAAAAGATAAGTAATATAAAAAAGAAATAGGAAAAAAATATAAAAATGAGCGAACAATCCTACATAGAAAAAAGAAAGAATAAAAATAACATATTATTTTATAAATAAAAGTGGATTAATTGTTTAAAAACATGTTTATGTTGACTAATTTGATTAGTTTATAGAATTAATCTAATTTTGGGGTCAATTTTTTAGTTGAACAGTTAAATTGGCTAAATTGAACTAAATTTAATAATTAATTTTTTTTTGTAAAAAATTAAAAAAATCCAAAAAATCTGTCAAAACCGGCCGGTTTGCCTGTTTTTTGACAAGTTTGTTTTTTCTTGATTTTGGAGGTAAAAACTGCCTGGCCTAAGAGCCAGTTCAGTTTTTACAACCTTGATCACGTATACAAAATAGATTACATAAAAATTTTTTACCATTTAATAAAATGTTTGATTGTATATTGTTTGAGAAAAAACGATGAAAAAAGTAAAAAGTACATATGATATTTATATGTAAAATTTTTTTTATTGATGTAAAAAGTTAATATTAAAACAGTTGTCTCAGGTAAAAAAAGATCTACGGGTCAATTCTTTTTAATCATTTTGCTTTTATAAGTACTTTACCTTACCGGAAATTACTGTCTCCTTCACTCCTATTAATCCCACTATTGATCTTATTCTATTTTAATATAAAAATTTTCAAAAATACTTCGTTCTCTTTGTTAATGAGAAGCATGTCCATAAACTACAGACTATTTATTTTCTTGAGAAGTAAGAACATAGCATATACTTATATATTATAAAATTAAAATTTAAAAAATTTCATGTTACAAATAATATATTTACTGAATTATTACTAAGTAGAATATTTATTCAATTGTAATTTTACACAAACGTGCTCCAAATACATTACGCAAACGTACAGAAATTAAAATGTCGAATTCAAACGCGCAAACCCTAGAGGAAGATCACAGACTCATCGATCAAAATCTTAACCAGTCCCAAGAATGGGAGACAATGGCTCGAGCTTGGCTTAAAGCATTCCCGGATGCTAAAGCCGTGAGCACCTCCGATGTCGAGGCTTGGATAGACACCAACCGCTGCTGCTTGCCATCTGACCTCCAGTCAATGCCTCGAGCCGACCTCATTGATCGTCTCCTTGCTATTCAGAATTTCATGAGATTGCCCAATCAGGTAGTTTCTCTGTATAGCAACTTCAGATGAATCGTCGAGGTTTTGTTTGTTTTTAAGAGCTAAAATTCTTTTTGTCTCGTTTTAAGTGCTATCTTGAAATACGATTGGGGGGAGAGGAGAAGAGAAGAAATGAAAAAAGTCTACCTCTGTCGGCGTGGGTTTCCCAGCATTGTTTTGATAGCTGGAGTTCAAAATATAAAAGATTTTTAAATTGGATTTGCTGCAATTACACATTCACGAGGCAATAGTTTTTTTTTTTTCGAAAGCTAATTCACTGCAAAACTTTGCTTTTGATGCATGAAGAGAACTTTTCGGGTTGCTACTAATATCAATGACCTTGTTCACAATGTGATTAAGGATATGTAAGACATCGATAATCCTACTGTGGAAACAATTAAACAATGAGCTGGTTGACTTCCTAGATCAATAATGGGCATTAGCTATGGTTGAATCAATGTGATAAACATAGATGTGATTCATGTGAAGAGATATTTTGGCAATAAACTATGTAATTGTGTTGAATGAAAAATTGAGCCTTGGTGTTTCTATATGCAACACCGACTATATTCTGTTTAATTGTGATATGTGTTCAAACTAAAACATTGCTGAGAATTTTTCTTATGGTCAGCCTTGCCTTTCAGTGTGAAAATATGAGCACAGTTAGCTCCAAAACTAACGCTTAAAATATTTGGTGGGAATGCTACTATGCTTTAGCCAAGTTCTAGGAGACTGATCCAGTTCCAGATGAAAGTGGTGTGTTGGAAAATGGGAGGGGCAGTAAAATACAAAGATCAAAACTTGGAGAGTATTCACTCCTATTAATTAGTTTTTTTTATGTTTAGAAAGTAATTGTTGAACTGCTTGCGGAATTTAACATGATCTTGATATAGGCTTATAATGTTGATATGCTTCATTGCACCTGCGTTTTCAAATTTTCATACTGGCTTCTGTGGTACTACAAATATGTTTTATATATTTTATTTATTCTTTATGCTCAAGCTTGGAGCATCCGTTTTATGTTCCTGTGCAATTTCCTTGGGCAATGAGGCTACAATTTCTTGCTGTATGCAATTACACCACATTAGTTTCCCATTTTATTCTATATGTTCTCTTGGACAGCGTCCTTATTCCTTGTGCATTCCAGTGTCCTGATCTATAAACTGCATCATATAAAATATAAGTGAGAATGCAAAACCTATCAATTTGCAATACATGTTTACTTCATTTTCATGAAGCATGCAACATCTGTAATTTTTGTTAAGGTTATCTTTACAATTGCATGAGAGTCATTGACACATTAAATTTAAGGAAAAAGGACATATCATTGAACTTTGTTAACCTTCAAATGGGAAATGGAGAGCAACTGCACCTTGATACCATCATCCTGATATTTACAAGTCAGCCTACACTTGCCATAAGAATCCCCCTTTCCTCTTTTTTGTTTGAGGAAGATTTTCAGTTTGTGCTGACTTTTCCCCTGTCAGGTTATTATTTTACCTGGAAATTTTTTTTGGCCAAAAGTGGTGGTTAAAAGTTGCAAACTTATTGTAGAAGCAATATCGGCTGTCTCGGGAAATAGCTTCATCTTTGGGCAAAGTGGTTCTAAATTAGGATGGGGAGAGATGGGGTTGGAGAAGGGAACTCCATGGTTTAGATTACAAGGTTTCTTATGTATTATGTTGCATTGTTGCAAGGTTTTCTCATGTGTTATGTTGCATTATTGTTGAATTCTGAATGCAGAATTCAGATGATGTCTGGTAGTCTAGAAATTCTATATTGAAGTTTTGCATTATAATCAATTATGGAGTGCAATTAATGATGTTTTGCATTATAGCAATATAGCTATTCTGTTAATATTCAAAGTTTGAGAAACATGCATTTACACCATTTATGTAAATATGTGAGAACAATATTGAACAGTAGATTTAAGAAATTGTATCAGCTTTCTTTGCATTCTCAGTTTTTTTATTTTTGCTCTTCTACTTTACTGTAAAAGCTTCTTCTTCCTCCCTTCTCCCCACCATGTGCCACCCACATTATAATCTAAGAAATTGCCATCATTTGCTGTAGCAGGCAACGGCACTAAATCAGGTTGATATTCCTCATGCTCGATTTCAACGAACAGATCGATGGCTACCAGTTTATTCGTGGCTTGAATCTTTGGATAAAGATGAGGTGGTCAAGTCTAAAGATATTTCTGACTGGTTGACTGCAAACCCAGAGATTAAAGAGCAGTTATGCTCCAGACATTCTCGATACCATTTGATGCACTACATAAAGAAATGTCATATGAAGATATTGAAGAGGAGGGAAAAGAAGAAGGTAGTTATTATTTCCACTATTTGCTCTCATTTATTTAAGAATCTCCCAGAGTTAATCCCTACTGGTGCTGGATACACGAAAACATCTGTTGCAGGAATTATTGTCAGAAAGGTGGATACTTATTCATATGATGGCTATGAGTTAAATGTTTGTTTTGTAACCTTTTTATTTGTTATATTGATTAAGTGAGGTCCAGAGTTTACCAACCCAGTGTGGAATTACAAAGTGGTGCTTCAAAAGTAATTAAACTTAAGACTTGTAATTATACAACTTTTGAAACACTATAATTTAAAATTTTAGTTGCAATTAGTTTTATCTCAACAAAAAACAATTTATCTAGGTTGAGTAAATGCGTGGAGATTGTTTCCCCCACTATAAATGTACAAAATATTTTAAAAAAAAAGTCTTTTTGTTCCTTGAGGATTCTTGCTACCAAGTTTATAGTATCAAATATTTTGTGATCACTACATTTTTTAGAGTGTAAGATGCTTGCACTTATTTTCACCTGTGTCTCTATTTCTTTTATACTTGCATTCAGTTGCAGATGTTTCTTGACTGGTTTTCTTTAATGATTTAAACAGGGATTGCAGCAGTCTGATAAGCTAACTTCTCCAAAAGTTCTAAAGGTTGTGAATACTAAGGAAACAGCACCACTTCCAAGTACGGTCCCTTTTTAGAGTCAGAGACTTTCTTTATGCAGTTATAAATATCGAAACTTGCTTGTTTTCCTCAGCTTCTAGAGACACAAATTCGTACCATAAGATAGTGGCTCTACAGCCCATCATATGGTAGGAAAAAATAAAATTTGACATGATCTTTCAAGTTATGATAAAAATATTATTATATACATGATTCAAATGCACAAAGACATGCAAATTTAGAGCTTTTGGTTGGATATAAAATCCGCCTTCATATGTATATCTTACATTTGAGATAGCATGTTGATATTCTGTAGTAATTTCCAATGTGTCTGACAGACAATCCTATGAACAATATACCTAAGGATAGTGACATATACTTGGCCAAACGAAATGAGGCTCTTCGTAAATATGAGATGTAAGCGAGTCACCTTTTCAATTTGGATAATTTAATTTCACCTTATCATTCTCAAATTTTGGTGGTCACTAATTATTTGTAATTTCAGTTTATTAGAGTTGGAGAAGAAGCTTTCCCCTCACTTTTCAAAGCGGCAGACTGTGCACGAATGAGGCAATGAAGAGAGGTAGTTTTTCACCCTGATGAATTTGAATCAGGCTCAAGTGGTAGAGGTTTTCCTTTCCCGTTCCCACTCCAATATGAATCTATATTGTAAATAGCTGAAAGGAGGGTGATGTGTTGAACGCACCACAGGTTGTGGAAAAGCGAATATAATGTCGATGGCTTAATTGGATTTTTACCTTGTAGATATTTTCTGATGCAAGTGGTGCGCGTCTCTTTTTTGGATAGGTATCATTGTCATAATTTCCAAGCTTAAGAAAAAAATGAAAAACAGAAAATTGGCATCTCCTACGACAATTTTTAAACTTCTGTCGTGTTCTAATGTTTACAAACCATCTATTATTTTCTTCCTTTCTTCTTCTTCGTCTTCTTCTGAGGATGATGATGAAATGAGGGTGGGTTTCAATTTTCATTGTTAATACTAGGATAAGAGCAGTATTATATCCAGTATATCTTTTATAACTTCCAAGTTGAATCTCCCATGTTGAATTTAAGATTCCAATATTTGATCTTCTTCAGGTGTCCATTTTCCCTCTTTCAACGCCATTTTTCTGACGCTGGGGACTCTCTCCGTCTCTTATTATTATTTTTATTATTACTGCTGAATTGGACTGTTGTCTATATTAGATCTTTTAAGAGCATGTTTGAGATTATTGTCAAGTGGCCTAAAAATAAATTTTAAATTATTTTAATTTAGTTGATTAATTTTTTAAATTTTTTTTTTAAAAATATTTATTTATTTATTTATATCGAATGTAGTTTTTAAAATTTTAAAAAAATTAAAAATATAAATTTTTATTTTTAAAAAGCGCTTGTTAAAAGCTGAATGAGTCAGGAGGTAGACACGTGGATATGTGGCGATGTGCAGGTTAGCCGTGTTGGATTTCATATCCGAAACAGTTCAATTATGAATTAGATGAATGGACTAGAAAAATGTCAATTGTTATGCTCTCGATTTTGGTCTATGTATAATTGTAGATCAAGTCCATCACACGTGTAAAAGAGTAATGACAATTGTAATTAAATTAAATTTTTATAGCTATTAATTATACAATTATATTTTTATAAATATTTATTATCTGTCATTAAATAAAAATTTATTAGTTTATTAAAAAATATTCATTAATTCATTATAAATAAAGTAAATTTTCTTTAATTTATTAATAATGTTCATTACAAATAAACTGAAAAAATATTCATTACGAATGAATTAAAGGTTCATTATGAATAAAGTAAAATTTTATTAGTTTATTGAAAATGTTTATTGCGAATAAACTGAAAATATTCATTATAAATGAACTAGAGATTCATTAGTTTTTAAAAAAAAATTTATTTGTTTATTAAAAAAAATTCATTACAAATAAAGTAAATATTTATTAATTTAATGAAAAAATTTATTATGAATAAACTAAAAATATTCATAATAAATGAACTAAAAATAATAAAAGTTCATTTCTTATATTAATACAAGTTTTTTTTATTTTTGTATAATTAATTTAATTGATATTTTTTGTATTTTGATTTGTAGGTAAGAATTCATTGAATCATCTTTAAAGAAATTCAAAACGTAACAAAAAATCAAAACAAAATACATCAAAAAAAATAATAAATCGAGATAAATAATATTTAAAAATTAAAAAAAATAATATAACTGTTGATTTTATTTTAAAATAAAATAAATATTTATTAAAAAATTAACAAATATATAATATATATAAATTTATTTTATTTATAAAATTACTTCCTATAAGATCCACCTAATGATTCGCGGAAAAACGTTGGGCATAGAGATTGGGCGCATTGGCATTTTCCATTAATACTAAATAAAATAAAAATAAAAATTCGAGGACGGATAAGATTCTGCGTCGGTTTTTCGTTTGCTTCCCCACTTTTGCGTCTTCCTTAATCCCGTATCATTTCAGCCAGCTTTTCTTGATCCTTTTGTTTCCACCGTCAAATGAGACGGTCGTTTGGGCCCCACTCAATTTCTAATTTTTCATTGGTTCCTTATCTATGACCCACACATTTCCCGCGTCTGATTTCGCCGCGACGCTTCCTTATTTTCATTTTATTTTTTCCCCAAAAAAAAAAAAATCTAATTTAAAAAATTAAATTGAAAAACTTTAAAGATCTAATTAATTTTATTAGTATCACCATATTAAATTTTATTAATTCTTTTTATAATACTATGACTCATTAACCTTAATATAAGAAAACTATTCTTTTTTAAAAAGTATAGAAAAAAATGCTATTTCTCTTAAATAATAATACCTAGAAGACTAACACTCCTTTTTTTTTAAAAAAAAAAAAATAGAAATTAACCAACACTCCATTTAAATAATAATACCGCAAAGTGGCTACTACTTAAAATGGTAACCGGATATTGCCTCCCCTAGATGCCTATCACAAACACCAAAAAAAATTACTAAATATGTGACAAATAAGATAGGACAAAAATTTTCAATTTTGGACTATGGCCACACAAAAAATAAAATAATAAATAAATAAAAGAAAATTTCTATGCTTGTTAATTGTCACAATTTGGATCCTACCAGTACACCCACTCACTATAAACAACCACCATAAATTCTTATACCCAATTGGAATTCATGGGTATATATAGGTTTGCCTTTCATTATTGGTGGGAGGAAATATGAATTATCTATCTTTTTGTAAGTAATTATTTTTTGTAATCATAATCCTAAATCAAGAAAGTGCAACTTTAGGTTGGGGTAATGGGATACAATTTCTAATTCAGAAAAAATAAAATTTAAAAAATAATATAAATTTATATACTATTATATATATTTTAAAAAATTAAATAAATACAATTACTGCCTCCTCAATATACTTAAAAGTAAAATTATGGATGCTTTTATTTGGGCAGTGACAGGTTTTTGTTACCTTATTTATCATTAGATCAGATATATGTGTCACTAGATTTAGCCTACACACAGCAAAACACCAAAACTATTAATAACTAAAAAAAGAGATCGTTGAACTTGAAAAAATAGCAACTTGCTAGTAGTTTAGTATTATCAATACCAATAATTAATACCGGTCAACAAATATTTTGGTTTGTGGACTTTTTTTGTACCTATAATTTCTATTATAATAATATAGATAAAAAAATATTTTTATTTCGGTACGAACAGAATTAATTTTAATGTATTGTATTAGTTAATCGGCTGAAAAATATCTATGATCTAATTAAAAATTTTTTTTTTATTAAATTGAAATGTTTAGAATTATTGTTACAATCAAAAAAATTTTATGTTCTTATCCCACAAACATAAAATTTACACAGTTTAGGCTGGGTTGGCATAAATATTTTTAAAAAAATATAATATTAGCTCTGATTATGTCAAAGAAAGGGTTAAATATTTGTTGATCATTAGAATTGCTCATAAATAAAAATCAGAATAATGTTTTTTTTTGGGTGAATACAATATGTTTATCTTGTTGTTGTGTGCGTGCGTGCGTGTGCGTGTGTGTGCGTGTTTTTTTTATCGACGTGTGATTGTGCATAGTTGTGTACTTGGTGTCAAGTTCTTGCTTGAAGCTTCTCACCACTGTCACGTACTGAAGAAGAAGAAAAAGAAGATTTTCTTTTTCAAAAAAATACTACCTAAATCAACAGCAGCAGCAACAGCGATTGATGTGTATCTCTCACTTATCTATGTTCATTCAATCCCAGAATCCGCAGATAGATATTTTCCGCATCTTTTTCTCTTTGTTCCTTTCCTTTGCGCCTCACTCTTGTTCCAAAGTTCCAAGCTTGAAAATGGTTGCTTCATAATTCCATTTCATGGTTTCTCTCCTCATAATTTGTTAAAATTTCTATGCGGATTACTTCTTTCATTAAATTCAATCCAGATTTCAGTGTTTCAGTTCGATTTTGTTTCCCTTTTCAAGCTTCTAATCTGAAGGCGATATCAGCCTTTAGCTTTGCCACATGGGATTGGGGCTGATTCGCAAAGCGAGGATACAGAATTTCAAAGGGGACCAATCCATATGGAATCACAGCTGGCTCTAATAGAACAATCGTTCAATACCCGTTACTCTATTTGGGCCCGAGAAGCTCTCGATGGATTGACCGAAAGTTTCACAATCACTGATCCGTACATCAGCGGCAACCCGATTGTGTTCGCCAGCAGCGGTTTTTTGAAGATGTCGGGGTATTCCAAGGACGAGGTTATCGGCCGAAATGGAAGAGTATTTCAGGGGCCGTTGACTGACCGGAGAGCGGTGATGGAAATCGGCGACGCGATTCGGGAAGAGAGAGCCTTGCAGATCAATTTGTTGAATTATCGGAAAGACGGCACGCCGTTTTGGATGCTGTTCCATATGAGCCCTGTTTTTGGGAAGGAAGACGGAAGCGTGATTCACCTCGTCGCGGTTCAAGTGCCCATTACGGGAAGACGGAGAAGAAACGGAGCGAGTTTGAATGAACAAGGATCCGAATTAAGAGAAATTGTTTTGGGTTCGTGTAGGAGAGAGGTTTGCTCGGATTCTTTAGTGGAGTTGGGTCGGGTTTTGTCATTGGACTGGGATGCTAGAGGTTTGTACTTGAAGCTCTTATTGGTTTTCATTGAATCCTAGGCTGCTATTGGTGCATTTTTAGTTTAGTGATAATGGGTCTATATGTATATTACAGGATTAAATATTGAGGAGCCATGTGTGGCGAGCGAGGAAGAAAAGCGAAGAGCAGCCACTTCCATTGACAATATCTTATCAGTGCTAACCCATTATAGCGAATCGACTGGCAAATTGGTGTGTGGGAAAAGATGCAGCTTACCTGGAGCGGGCCTCATCAGCGCATCTTTAAATATATCTCTTGGTAGAATCAAACAAAGCTTTGTATTGTGAGTTGTTTCAAGTTCCTAATTGTTTCCTCTATGGCGTAGAAATTTTAATGTTTACAAGATTGCTAATGCCTATGCTCTTTGTTTTTGCCATATATATGTGTGTTTTTCATTTGCAGGACAGATCCACACTTGCCAGATATGCCTATAGTTTATGCTAGTGATGCTTTCTTGAAATTGACAGGTGATTATGATATTCATACTTCATAACTATGATTCATGATTACATTGTTAATTTCATTTCGTGGCATTAATGACTGTAGCTTATGGTTTATGAATATTAGAACAATGGCATTTGCTCAGGTACTTATTTTATTTTGTTATGTCTTGTAGGTTATGCGAGGCATGAAGTGTTGGGACGCAATTGTAGATTTTTAAGCGGAGTTGATACAAATAGAGCAGCTCTTGCGCAGGTAGCCATTTCTTGTGAACATCTATGTTTTCTTTTTTGCTATGTGTGGTCGCTTGAAATGGAGGTTGTATTGACAGAAAACTCATATTGCTGATAATTGTCTTTCAGGTAAAAAAAAGCATTCAAACTGAACAAGCATGCACAGTACGTATCTTAAATTACAGGTTGACACTTTGACTGTTCTTCCAATGTGTTTGAGAGCAACTGGGTTTTGTTCATTTTCTCTAATTAGTGGTTTTCTCTCTTCTTAGGAAGAATAAGAATACATTTTGGAATCTTCTTCACATATCACCAGTTCGTAATGCTACTGGCAAGGTACTTTTTACTTGTTTAAACTTCTCCTCTCCCCTGTCTTTCATATTATTCATTGTTGATATAGTGACAGATTCACAGCCTTTTCATGTTAAAATTATGTGCATCTGAATTTGGAAGAATGAAGACTGCAGTTCATTAGAAAATGTTGAGAACATGAACTTGGTTTTGTAAAATCAGGTAAAACTGCTTTTGCATGACTTGGTTTTTCAGGCATTGCAAATATATTAAAAACCTCGAGCATTCTTCGGCAAGTCTAGGTTTATTCAATCAAATAGTGGGGTGGAAATTGGCAATCCCTTATATTATCAATTTATGTTGCATGCTTGTGCCCATTACTGTTTTTTACTTAAATACTTTTTTCTTTGCTTTAAGCATGATTAGTTCCCTGTGCTGGTTGTATTAATGATAGATAGATGCCCATTTATTTATGGAGGTTTATTTTAGTGGGAAGAACTGGGAAATGAATGTTACTAAGTCCTCCTTTTGCATGTGGAGAAAAAGATATGTTTATAAACTCTAAATGTTTATGAAGCCTGTTGTACATGGTGTCTGGTGACTAGAGACTATTGTTTTAAAAAGTGGGGTTTCAATGTTTATTTGTGATATATATTTTCAAACAGAGCGATGGCCATGGTTATTGATGTCTTGATAGTTATGCTTCATTCAAATGACAGATATATGGTTTAAAGAATGTGAAAAGGAAGCATTATATTAAAGGGAGATATATATTAAATTTGGTTGGTTCCAGAATTTTGTTGTGATATTCTCTGACCAGTTATTGTTCTACACCTAACTACATCATGGCGAAGATTGGATATTTAAGGTGTACAAATAAGAGTTGGCAATTCGAGCCGTGACTTATTTCATGTCGTGTCTTATTTCGTATCATTTCTAATCGTGTCGTGTCTTTTATACACATTATACGACACGAAACGATTAGATACAATTAACTAAACGTGTTTACATATGTATACATACACTATACGAGATACGATTATATATGAATATACACGAATATTAATATAATTATAAAAATAATGGCTTTACTATATTTATTTATATATAAAGTATACTAATACAAATAATTTTAACATAATGTATTATAAATTTATTATATATAAATATATTATAAATATTTAAAATATTTTATATAGTTTGACATTAAAATAATTAAATCTTTTCTATAGTTTAATCATGTTTAATTGTGTCTTAATAGGTTAAGCAGGAAAAATCCGTTTATAACACGGTTTTTTCAGTGTCTTAATCGTATTGACACGGTTATGATCCATGTCCATTAAACTCAAATTCATATCCGTCTAAGTCCGTGTCGTGTCACAAATTGCCAGCTTTTCAACTATTCATTTTTAATTGTGGCTTATGTGGGGACTATAGAGAATATTTAAAGAGTCTATTCTAGTCATATTTTTATGGATTGGAACAAATTCCTCTCATTTATCTCAGGCAACCTCAACCATGCTCAAATATTTGCGCCTTTTCCTCCCATGGACATCCCGGTACACATTCAATCTTTTCCATTACCACAAATTTGAATTTTCATATATTACCAATTCCTGTTCCTCGCAGGACAAATATGTGGTTCTGGCTGACTCTTTCGACACGTTGGCTTATCTAGTGATTCTTGATCACAGTATCACACCTCTATTTCATAAAATTCTTTTACATGTGATACCAATTTTTTAAATTCAGCCCAATCTTAAACTATGTGACAGATGAAAAATGCCTTCAATAATGGTAAAAAGTAGAGGAACCATTACAAATTGTATATCCTTCAATTGTCAGCATCAACAATTAGAGCCTTTCTCAGGCTGGCTTGGTGTTGTGCAGGTAGTTCATGAAACTTATCAATACACCGTCAACATTTAATTGTTTGTATGTGTGGGGAGTGCATGGTCCCCCATTTCTGTATGTTTTAGTATTTCTTGACATTGTTAGGAATCAGGATGGTAACACCATTTCCTACCATGTCGATAAGCCACCACATTTTAATGAATAAAGGGATCATTAAAGACAGTTCGTAGTTCTTGAACTTTGATGCTCAACAAAAAAGAAGCTTATCCGTCCATTCCCCTGAAATCCTTTCTTTGTTCACAAAATAAGAGTTGCAAAAATTAGTTAGTGGTGAGTCTAAATTTTCCTTTAGTAATGAGCTCATTCTGTACTCGATATGAATTAATTTAATAGCGCAGTTTTTATGTGTCCTTGTGTCATGTGAGGATTTCTTCAATAATTTCCATTTCCTTTGTCTCTTTGTGTCAACTCAGATGCCAGTAGAGTGTAATTCCAACTGAAGCCAACAGAAATGAGAATTATTATTTCTAAGCTTGTAGGAATTCCTTTTTGGGAGTAAAATTGATGTGTGACTGCTGGTAAAAGATTTTAGTGCTAATGTATAGGGGTGTATCTTCTTATTAGAGTTGGAGAATATTATTATGCGCAGTTTTTATTTACTCTTTAGCATCAGGTTATTAAATATTTGCACATTCGTGCGGACAATAAAACTGAACTTTTGCTCGGTGTTTTCAATTTGCTGGCTTGATAATACATTAAAAATTCTGAAGGCACTATTATCAGAACTGAAATATATAACCTTCTACTTTCCAGGAAGTTGGAAGTCACTAATTAAGGACAATAAACTGTCAAACAGGAAAAGTTTCCTCACTCTATTTTGGCATTGCAGGATTGTTATTCATTGCAAAGTGCTAAAATTACTTGTTGGCCACACCTAGCAACTTTGCATGATTCTGCTGGCTTTGCCAAGTTATTAGTGAGGTTGGATTATTGTTGGATGCACATAATATAATCTGTAGACTGTAGGAAATGAAATGAAAGCTTTATGCAATTCATTTTTTTTTCTTACTTTGTTTCTGCTTTACCTGTTCAGATAGCATATTTTGTGGGGGTTCAGATGGAAGAAGGGACAGAAAGCCAGGACAAGCACAGATTGAGTCCTGAGATGAGGCAGCTCAGCTGCGTAGGTGCTGTAAGAGTTGCCGTTAGGAGTTCATCAATTGGTGCAGGCTCCTCAAAATCGTAGGATGTAACCTTCTTTCTTCAATATTCTTTGCTGCAGTGCAGGATACTGGAGTGGAAAATGATAACCCGCTCACCATGAAAATTTATCTCGCCTTGTTCTCCTGATGAGTTCATGTGACATTCACATTGTTTATATATACAATACAGCACATATTTTCAAGAATCATGTGTATTTCAGAATGTTTTTGTGAAATACTCTTGGGATCAAATGGCTTTAGTTGGTTTACGTGTGCCCTTTAGCAATATAAATTCAGATAGGTGTAAACCTGATTCTTAATACTGAACACTGTAGGGTTAGTTTTTTGTACGTTATGCTGAATTCTAATCATATAATATTATTCGATCAATAAATCAATCATAAGTTCACAACCATATGATTAACTTCTGTGTTACATAACATAGAAGTAACGAATGGAGAGTGACAGTACATGAAACAGGCAAAAGTAACGTAGATGTAATGATAAAAATGTTATTGTGGAGATGCGGGGTATCGATCCCCGTACCTCTCGCATGCATATGATTAACTTCTGTGTTACATAGAAGTAACGAATGGAGAGTGACAGTACAAGAAACAGGCAAAAGTAACGTAGATGTAATGATAAAAATGTTATTGTGGAGATGCGGGGTATCGATCCCCGTACCTCTCGCATGCTAAGCGAGCGCTCTACCATCTGAGCTACATCCCCATCTTGATTAAGGTGATTAACAAATATATAAACATAGATTTGAATAGCAGTAACATTTTATCAAACTTTAGTTTAACAGAATGAAATAGTTGCTTTCTTGTCATTACAAGAGAAATTCTGATAACTAGAATCTCACCAGATTAATTTTCTATATTCTTATATCCCCCAATTTAATTTAATGCATGTTGGCAATGTAGCTCAAGCAATTGGTCTCTTCTATACAGCCCATGGTTTGGCTGGTTCTTTGCTCTGCTCTCAGATTCTTAATTAATTAATGCAACTACTTAATTTTCACGTTGGTATAAATAGGAAACTTTAATGAGGCCGTAAGCTAGCAGTAGCCAGAGTTCAAGTATCAGTACCACATCATGCTTGCTATCAGCAGCATCAACAAAAATGCTGCTCAATAACACTTGAGAACATCAATAGAAAGCTAGCAGTAGCAGCGCAAAGTATTCAAGATAGAAGTCAACATGGCATTTAGTTATAAGTCAGCTGACATTTTCATTATACTTTTTTCTATTTCTACAAAATTTCAACTGTATATAGATCTATATATAAATTCCTTTTGCTAGTTAGCTCTTGCTGATCTGTATTTATAACTGGTAGCCCAAAATAGGTAATGTAAAAAATTCACTACACTTAGCACGCACATCAGCCAGTGGTATCAATCTAGGTGATTGTTAAGGGAAAGAAAATCTACCAGATTATAGGAATAATGTCTGCCATTATAGGGTTGTATATATATGTCAATGATTGTAATTATTTAGTTTCCTAGATTAGCTTTAGCTATTGCACTGTATAAATTCCTGTTTTCTCTTCAAAGTAAAGACACAGAAATTTCCCAATACTTAATTCTTGTTTCATGGTATCAGAGCGTCACACCTAGTGACTCTAAAATTCTTCAAACGCTTCCGCAATCTTTACAGCCACTACCATGGGAGACAAAGGCAACAATGGAAAAGACTTAAACGTCGTCTAAGGTTGTCATAGAAGCCTCAAACCCCTACAATTTACATCACTCGGATCACCCGGGTATGGTACTTGTCTCTAAAATACTTGAAGGAGACAACTGCAGTACATGGAGTCCAGCTATGCGAATTAGCTTGAGTGCTAAAAACAAGATTGGGTTTGTCACAGGATTAATCAAGCCACCTTCTTCAACAGACACTAATTTTGATTCCTGGAAACGATGCAATGGCATGGTTCTGTCTTGGATATTGAATTCCATTCATCCAGACATGGCCAGCAGTGTAATCTATTGGGACATCGCAGCAGAGGTTTGGGCAGATCTGCAAGAGCGTCTCTCAAGGAAACGATTTGAGAATTTATTAGATTAAACAAGATATTGTAGAACACAGGCAGGGACAACAATCTGTCTCAGTCTATTACACAAAGCTTAAAGCTTTATGGGATGAACTTTCATCCTATCATGAGGGGTTATCTTGCTCATGTGGAGGATTGGAGAAACTTAACCAGAGGGATGAAAAGGAGAAGGTTATGCAATTTTTTATGGGATTAAATGACAATTATGCAGCCATTCGTGGACAAATTTGTTAATGCAACCTCTACCTGATACGCGACGCGTTTATTCACTTGTTCTTCAACAAGAAAAAAAGTTGAAGTCTCTCTCAACCGTGGGAACATGAACCACCATGCTATGATTATAGATCAAAACAGCAAGACAACTCAAGCACATCAAGTTCAAAAACAAAAAGCACCGTTGCACTGCCCTTATTGTAACCGCAATAATTACAGCATTGAAAAGTGTTACTACCTACATGGCTTTCCAATTGGTCATAAGTTTCATGGAAAGAATGTGAAACCTTCTAATCAACTCCATTCCAGTGCAAACAACATAAAGGTGGAAACGAACAAAGCACTAGAGACAACAAAGTAGTCTATTTCAACAGATGATGGTCCAAGATTCACAACTGATGAATATAACCAATTAATAGCTATGATCCGAAAAACCAATGAGGGTAACTCACAACATTTTGCAAATACTTCAGGTAACATCAAATCATCATCTCAAGTTAATTTGGCTGCTTCGGACTTGTGCTGGATTATTGACGGTGGAGCCACGGATCATGTGGTCTCCTCAATTGAACTGCTAGAACCAAAAAGTATCTCTGGAATAACCACTATTGGTTTACCAAATGGTGGTCAGGCATATATTGAATCAATTGGTTCTTTACACATTTAACCTCATATAAAAATGGATGAAGTTCTTAGAATCCCACAGTTCAAAGTTAATTTACTATCGGTTAGTAAACTAACACGGGCATTGAAATGTATAGTGACTTTCTCTCCTGATTTTTGTGTTGTACAGGACGCTACTACGAGGAAGACGATTGGCCTGGGCAAGCAACATAATGGCCTCTACTACTTAACAAAAGACCAAAATCCAGCCTTGGCCTACGCTATCCGTAAATACTCCAGCCTTTGGCACCAACGTCTAGGGCATCTATCTTGTGGTCCTCCTCAAATTCTTAGTAAAATTAATCCTACAATTTATTTTGATTCCAAGCATGTTTGTGAAGTTTGTCCTTTAGCTAAACAAACTCATTTGTCTTTTTCATCTAGTTCAATTTCCTGTCAAGCACACTTTGATTTGATACAGTGTGATATTTGGGGACCTCATAAAATTAATTCTCATTGTGGGGCTCGTTATTTCTTAACAATTGTTGATGATTTTACTTGATATACTTGGATTTATCTTATGAGTTTTAAATCTGAAACACAATGAGTATTGCAATCATTTATTTCTTGGGTAGAAACAATTTAAATGTCGCATCAAAACTCTTCGAGCTGACAATGGTGCTAAATTTATCTCTTTGAAATATTTCTTGGATAGTAAGGGAATCACCTTTCATCATTCACATTCCTCAACTCCCCAACAAAATGGGGTAATTGAAAGGAAACACCGCCACCTTTTAAATGTAGGAAGGGCTTTTCATTTTCAAAGCAAACTTGCCATTAAAATTTTGGGGAGAAAGTATTCAAACAGCTTGCTATTTAATCAATCGCTTACCTACACCTATTCTATCTCATAAATCACCTTACCAACTTCTCTATAATAAGCTGCCTACATATGAGCACCTTCGAACCTTTGGATGCCTATGCTATGCCACCAACCTTCTACCCATATATAAGTTTGATCAAAGAGCCCATATTTGCATCTTCATAGGTTATCCATTGGGTCAAAAAGGTTATCGCGTTTAGGATCTTGCCACTCATAAAATATTTTCTTCTCGGGATGTTGTCTTTTATAAGCATGTTTTTTCTTTTCAAACTCATTCTTAAGAACAACAAGATGATATGTTTGTTCTTCCTTTACCATATCCTTTAGATGAACTAGTCTTCACAAATACCATTGACCTAACAGATGTTAACCAACCATCTCCTCCATTAGCCTCATCTCCAAACTCTCCAAATATTCTCAATGAACCTATACCTGATAATACTATTGTCTAGCCATAAGCACCTGTTGCTACTTGTCATTCTCACTATATTAAACAACCAAGTGTCAAACTTCGAGACTTTCATCTCTACCACATGGCCAAGGTTGCTCCCAACCAGTCTTCTTCCTCGTCAGGTACGCGTCATCCATTATCTCAATATATTTCTTATGCACAACTTTCACCAACATATCATAATTTTATTTGTGCTATCACTTTTCTTGTGGAACCTGTGACTTATGTATAAGTAGTATTGAACCCCAAATGGTGAGAAGCCATGGTCGCTGAATTAGATGCCCTTGAACAAAATCACACTTGGACCTTCACACCTCTTCCTTTTGGTCACCGTCCTATTAGATGCAAATGGGTGTACAAGATCAAACATAACTCTAATGGCACCATTGAGCGCTTTAAAGCTCGTTTGGTGGCTAAAGGTTTTACTCAATGAGAGGGGATTGAACATAAGGAGGCATTTGCTCTTGTAGCTAAATTAGCCATTGTTCGTTGTTTACTTGCTGTACCCGCTGTTCGAAATTGGTCACTTTACTAATTAGATGTCCAAAATACATTTCTCCATAGTGTTACCTCCTGGTTTTCATTGACAGGGGGAGAAATCTATGGTATATCGACTCAATAAATCACTATATGGGCTCAAACAAGCCTCTCAGAGTTGGTTTCAGAAATTTTCTACCGCAATTCAACAAGATGGTTTTTATCAATCTAAAGCTGACTATTCACTTTTCACAAAGATCTCTGGCAATTCTTTTACAGTTGTACTCATTTATATGGATGACATGATCATAACCGGTAATGATGATGATACAATTGCTGCACTTAAGGAGTCTATTCGCACCAAATTTTGAATTAAAGACCTTAGTCAGTTGTGATACTTTCTTGGTGTTGAAGTTGCTCATTCTACCAGCGATATTTCAATATCTCAATGAAAACACACTCTTGAAATCTTAGATGAAGTAGGTATGCTTTATGCCAAACCATTACCAACACCAATGGAAGAAAATATCAAACTTCTACCTACAGAGGGAGATTTGCTGAAGAATTCATCTACTTATAGAAGATTAGTGGGACGACCTATTTATCTTACTATCACAAGGCCAGAGATAACTTACTCAGTTCACATTTTAAGTCAGTTCATGCAAGAACCAAGAAAACCACACTTAGATGATGTTCATAATCTCTGATAGTATCTAAAAGGTGCACCTTGGCAAGGACTATACTTTCTAGCAAAAGAAAATTTACTATTGAGAGGTTTTTGTGATGTAGATTGGGCTCGGTGTTCAATTAGCGGACTATTTGTAACTAGTTATTGCATTTTCCTTTGAGGAGCTCTCATTTCATGGAAAACCAAGAAACAGGCCACAGTCTCAAGGTCTTTGGCTGAATCAAAATATCATGCTATGACTTTTATAACATGTGAGCTTACTTGGCTTAAGTACTTATTAGATGATCTATAAGTACAACATCCACAACTAGGAGTGTAATCGAGTCAAGTCGAAATCGACTCGATTAAGCTTGAATAAATTTAAACTTAATAACAATAAATTATCCATTAAAAGGATTTAACAAACAAAATAATATCTTAATACAAATGAAACCAAATAACATCCATAAATAATTAATATTTTGATGCTTTTTTTCTTCCATAGTCTCCAATGATTTTAATAACACTAATTTCAGCATAATCGTCCTCCTCTCAACTGAAAAAAAAATCATAGCTGTTAAATGGGAAAATCTATTTGTAAACGTGAAGATTATATAAATTTGAGTGCAATATGTGTAAATGTAAAAATCATAACGAATTATATAAATTTCAAATAATTATTTTCATAACAATACCAAGAACAACCATACATGAAACACACTCAATCCTAATGGCATTGCTCACAAACTCATGAATAAAAATTTTAAAATAATTGGTTAAATGAAACATTGAACATATAATGAATTATGCCCTTGGAGTAATTGGTATTAGACAATCAAACAAAAATATAAACATATTAATACAGGCACTAAAAAAGACAGTCAAACAAAGATATAAACATATTAACATGGGCACTAAAAAAGACAACATTATTAACTAGTCATTCTCCTACCACAACCTATTAAACTTTCTAAATCAAATCACATCCCAAGCAAAAATATCACCATAATGATTTAATTTCAAGAACCAATATAGCATAGATATCAAAGCCATCCTAATATACATAAAGCCACAAGAAGACCTATGAAAAATTGGAATAATAAAAATAGTGTTTTACAATGCAAATAACCAGAGCAAGGAAACCAACAAGCTCAAAAATTTGAGATTTAAGTTTCTTTCTGTAGTTAAGGAGATTGAATTAGTTTGTTACCATTAACCACAAAGTATCAAATCAACTAATGCAGGAGCTTGAGATTGTGGCATCATCCAAGTACAAAATTTTATTGTCTTAGATTTTATGAATTTCCTCACTCAATACTGTAAATACATAATAATAAAGAACCATCTCTATTAATGAAATTATTTATTCAAACACATAATCCAGGTCTCTTATATCTTGGTGAGATAAGTCTAGTTTCAATAACTAAACTATAGTACATCAAAAGAGATAAAGGGACATCCAATTATCCATATTCTAACATTTTATCATACTTGAAAGGAAAAAAAAGAAAAAGGAAAAAAAGCAAACCAACTACATGTTTCACTGTGTAGTGTCTGAAAAAGGCTAAATCGACTACCACTCCCATGACACAACAATACGTGTAAACAATAAGCTGTAATACAATGATTGCCTTATCAATATATGTAAAATTCATTCATTTCCATTCTTTAATGTTTAAAGGAGGATGCAATTACTAATATAAAATAAGTTTGCAGACACAAATAAAATAAATAGAATAAAATTTGCAAATCAAGATCTATATCTTTCATTATTAGGAAAAGACATCACAAAAGAGCATCCATTGATCAAAAAATATTTGCACTTTAAATCAAGGAAACCATCGATCATCACAAGTAACCAAAACGCTAACAGTAATAAGGGAAAGAAAAAACTGACCATTTGTACAATGTGACGACAGTAATAATAGGGGAAGAAGTAGGAAATCAAAGCTAAAAAATTGTAATTACCTCTCAACTCAAGCGAAGAGGAGGAAAGAATATGTTGATCTGTTACTTCTTAACTCGAGCGAACGACAACAAGCGTTGATGGCTAATCACCGAAGAAGAGAAGAGGATAGCTTGGGTTGGGTTTAGCGGCAGCAAAAGAACGAGAAAGGCAACTTCGGAGAGCTGATTTAGGAACTCAATAAGAAATCTATGATTTTTAGGGCTATTTATATAATGAGGGTCATACATGTAATTTAATAAATAACAAAATAGTAAAGCTAGATTAAGCTCGCGAGTTGCTCGAGTCGGGTATTATGATACTCAAACTCAACTCGACTCGACAAGCTACTTGAGTTCGAGCTTGACTCGATTAACTCCGAATTGAATTCGAGTATTTTATGAATCGACTTCGAGTAGCTTGACTCGTTTACATCCCTATCCATAACCAATAAAACTATACTGCGATAGCAAGGTAGCACTACATATTGTAACTAACCCGATTTATTATGAATGAACGAAACATATAGAGATTGACAGCCATGTTGTTTGAGAGTATACTTAGTCAAGTGCCATAGAAACCGCTCACGTTCCATCGAATTGTCAACTTGCTGACATATTTACTAAACCACTCAATTCATCAGTTTTTTGTTATCTCTCGGCAAGTTTGGCGTTCTTAACATACACGCTCCAATTTGAGGGGAGTGTTAAAAGGGAAAGAAAATCTGTCAGATTATAGGAATAATATTTGCCATTATAGGGTTGTATATATATGTCAATGATTGTAATTATTTAGTTTCCTAGATTAGCTTTAGCTATTGCACTGTATAAATTCATGTTTTCTCTTTGAAGTAAAGACAGAAATTTCCCAATACTTAGCTTTACCAGCGGTATTTCAAGTATCAGTAGCACATCATGCTTGCTACCAGACGCAACAACAGAAATGCTGCTTAATAACACTAGAGAACATCAATAGAAAGCTAGCAGTAGCAGCGCAAAGTATTCAAGATAGAAGTCCATATGGCATTTAGTTATAAGTCAGCTGACATTTTCATTATACTTTTTTCTATTTCTACAAAATTTCAACTGTATATATATCTATATATAAATTCCTTTTGCTAGTTAGCTCTTGCTGATCTGTAGTTATAACTGGTAGCCCAAAATAGGTAATGTAAAAAATTCACTACACTTAGCACGCACATCAGCCAGTAGAACCAATCTAGGTGATAGTGATTTATGTTGCTGCCTCGGAGCCAAGGTCCATGATTGTAGTTATCTGTGAGATTGTTCACTATTGACACTATTGCTGAGCTCAGATAGTATCCCATGGCCAAAGATGCCCAAGACAGAGAAGTAGCTAAGGATCTCATGCTGGTTGGTGCTTCAGTAAAGAAAAATTCTAACAGTCCTGCCAGAGTGAAAAGATCTGCTGATCCCAGGAATAAGTACTGGAATGCAATCCAGAAGAATGTGATGGGCAATGGTTCATTCGAATTGATTAGTCCTGAGCTCATCGCAACTCTTTTTCTCTTGATTTCGACTAGAGCTGCTACTGCCATTGCTATTATTGAAAGAACTAAACCAATGCCAATTCTTTGCAGATGGGTAATTCCCATTTCGGATTTTGTTACTTTTCGGGTGAACGGAATGATGAAATGATCGTAGATTGGCACAAGGATCATAATGAAGACGACTGGGAAAATGGGAAGCGAAGCAGGGGGAACTTTCAGGGAACCAAGCCGGGTGTCCATGGTGTCTGCTTGCTGTACAGAAAATGTAGACAGCTGAGCGAGGCAGCAACTGAGCATGATTGTGCAAGCAAATATTGGGAGGATTTTTATTACAACTTTAACATCTTCTACTTGCTGCACTGTGCATTCTAGTGCAGAATGGACTGGCCTTTTCGTGACAGCTCTGTTGAGGCAACTGATGCTTTTGGTTACCGCATCAGTCGATGGTATTTCATCGGAATCATTCTTTGATTCTTCCTGCCCTGCTTGGGCTGCACTGGAAGGTTTTGTAGTCAAATTTGATACAGGATTGCCCGGACCACTTCTGCTAAAGCAAGTGTTTGTTCCAGCAGCAACCAAAACCTGTTCAAATAAAAAAATAGCACATTATTTTCACATACATAAAGGTTTATTTAGCAATAAAACATTGCTTAAATAGTAACATTAATTAGCATATTTACCTTCAAAATGGTAGTAAGGGGACTTCCAGAGAGAATCTTATTCCTGTAAATGGGTGAGCCAGCAAGGAAAACAGGGATAGACAAAAGAATTGCAATAGTAGACATACCAAATCCCCATCTCCAACCTTTGTTGTCTTCAACCCAAACAACAAATGTGACAGCAATTAGACCTCCGCAGGAAAGACAGAAGACAAAGTAATTGAAGAATGTTGATCTCTGCTTCCTCCCTTTTGGTGAGCTTTCATCAAATTGCTCTGCCCCGTGGGCCGGCAGTGACCCTTTTATTCCTCCGACACCAAGAGCCACCAGATATAGCCCTATGAATAGCATAGCTGCGTTTGCACCATCTACCTCTTGGCATGGGATGTTGGGGTTGCTCTTGGTACATTGCAGTGGCTTTAGCGATGGCAACCAGGCTTGCACTGTGAGTACCACTAACCCCTGTTTGTTTCACATCAAGATTTTATATTACATTATTAAAAAATGAATTAATTATCACACTACAACCTTTAGAAGAAAAAAAAAAGACTTGAAAATTTTGAAAAAGCCCATATGCAGGATTGGTTTGTCACATATATGTTTCATAAACCTACAAAAATGATTTCTGATACCGCATGTTTGTCTCCTTAAGCATGCATGCACGTGTAGATTCTTCTACATGACTACATGTAATATTAAATATTTATACGGCGTAAGTCGTATGCAGCTCTCAAATATATTCGTTTTCACCATTTAGTTTCCTACGATAATTTTTGGTCGATTTAACTATCTGAATTCCATTTTTTTATCCATAACAGCTAACATAATATTATTGACCAAATTAAATATTTTTATCTTGCTATATAGCGGTTTCATGCATGTTTTTCAAATTGAACATGAAATAAGATGGACAAAAAAAGGAATTCAAGTGGTTAAGTAGATCAAAAATCGCTGGAGAGAACTACATGATGAAAACGAATATCTTAAGAGGATTGAGTATGACTTAAACCTATTTATATATATTATTTAATACAATAAATTTATACTATATTGCCATGTCATAATTGAAGAACGAAAAATTATATATTTCTAAAATGTAAGAAGATAATATAAATTAAAAACTGAATTTATAAAATAAATTAGATCATAAAATATTTTAAAATAATAAATAGCAAAACAGAACAAATATATATCCGAATATCACATGGATATTAGATAATGAGAAAAAAGATGTTTCCATTTGTTTTGTCCTAACAAACAATCAACCGTACTATGGAGTCCTCAAGGGACTCATTGGATAGAGCATCATTATCTAAATTGTTTTTATTTTGCAATTTTGTTCTAACTGCACATCCATAAAATTATAAATACATTTTCAATTATATTTTATTTCTACAATTAATATAAATTTCAATTTACCAAGATCCAAATATAATTATAATATATTCTAATCACTTTTAACAATTTATTGTATTTAAATGTATTATAAAATAACAAAGTTGGACCCATTAAATTTTTTTATTCGCATTAAACTTTCTCTTCTTTCTATTATTACGAATTTGCAAATTATCAATGAAATTGCATTTACAATACTATATAGGCTTTTAAAAATGGCTTTAAAAGCCATAAAGATGCTCTTAGATACGTTGCATGGGTAGTAGGATGATTGGTATCAATCATCTAATCGTCCAATTAAAAAACAAGAAAAATAAAAAATGGAAAGAAAAATGCTTAATACATAACAAGTCCTTTCACTTTGGCACAAAAAACCAATTGAACACAGTTCTTTGGTTTGTAATAAGCTAATACCATCGTCATCGGCTTTCAAATACAATTGTAAAGTCCTACATCTTGCAATTATAAGAGTAGAACTACCAAGTAAAATTTTGCAAGCTTATAACATTAGAAATATAAGAGATAGAGAATTTCAAGCGATTAAAAAATTATGGTGGATCCCATATATATTATTGAATAATAATTTAAATAAAATTAATTAATATGTAATTTATAATTAATTAATTATAATTAATATAATTAATTTATTGTATAATTATACTTAATAAAATAAATATATTTCTCAATATAATTATCATAAAATTTAAGTTTATTAATATAAAAATTAAAAATGTAATTAATTTGATGATTTCAATTTCATAATATAAAGTATAAAATTAAATTAATACAATTAATTATATTTAATAATATTAATATAATTATTATAAAACTAAAGTTCATTAGTTAGAAAAATTAATAATATAATTAGTTTTATTAACTTAATTTCATATAATAATAATAATAATAATAACAATACACTACATAATAATTAATTTTCAATAATAATACACTACATATAGGAAAATTATTAATTTATAACAATAAAATTCAATTTAACATTTTAATTATTAATATTAAATAAAATATATTAAAATATTAATTGGGCCCACAAATTGAAATTGCTACACATTGAAATTGATATTAATTACAGAAATAAAATACACTGGAAAATATAGGTAAAATTATAGTGATGTGGTAGCAAGAGATACAATTTGCAATCATCTCCCAATTCCATGGATAGATGATGCTGTAATAAGTTAAAAAGGCAATAAAAATATATTAAAAGCGAGAGGATCAAGAAGAAAGTACCAGAAATTCAACGACCGCACTTATCAGGTAGATGTGAAAGGCAGTGAAAAAAGCATCAGAAAGAAAACCACCAAGAAGGGCTAGAAGGAAAGCAGTTCCCATGAAATTGGTGACATTATTTGCTGATATTGATGGAGATAAGTGCATGTAATCGGATAGATAAATCACCAAGTTGCTTGCATTTGCCAGAAATGCTAAGTTCTCCAATATTTCCACCCCTGCCAATGAAAACAAAATTCAAGATTAATTCCTCCACAGTCCACACTAACTCAACAAATTAATGTCGCGTAAAATACAACAATGCAGAGTTAGGACCCTTCAGAAGCCTAAATCAGTAAGCATAAAAGTAGACTAATTAATATTCTTTAAGAGAGATAAATTTTTAAAAAATAATATAAATTTATTTATATTTCAAAAATTGACCACTCAAGTGAATGTACTGAATCTGAATTAAACCCAATTAGTTTAGTACCTAACACGAAAGAAGCAGCCAGCATGCCTCCATGGCGGCCTCTGATTGCAGGCCTATTTCTCCAGTCTACACACCCTTCCCATATAAGTTGCTGCTGTTGCTCTTCTTCCTGTTAATTTTAACATAATTAAGTTAATGTTAAACCCTTAAACTAATCAGTAATCTCATGAACAAGGAGAAAGAAGAAGAGGAAGAGTAACCCACCATTGTTGTGCCTCTCTTTTTCTTCAATTAGGAGCGAGTTGGATGTTTAGTGAAAGAGATTAATTAGACAGATAATATATATAGGACACAAGAAGAAGAATATTCTGGACCTATCTTTCTCCTTTTCTTCTAGCCCTCATTTCGATTTGCTTGGGAAGTGGGAATTCTTTGCTTTTTTTTTTTTTTTTCAAATTTCTTATTTGTCAGTGTGACATTTGGATTCCTGAAAATGAAAAATAGATTCTTCGTAGAGGGTATTTGGATTATAGAGAAAGGTGGGTAATTTGAATTTCCTTAACAAAGCCAAATGGTGGGGATTTTGAGTAATCCCTTTCTTGTTTTCACTACTAAATTAAGCTTTTAGCTGTTGATGCTTCGTCACGAGTTGGCCTCCAATACGTCAAGACATGATGCAAAATCCAGTGTTTTGCATTATATGCCTCTTCCGTCCTCATGTTATGCACTTATTATTTTTTTTTTCATTTTTTTAAATACAATTATATATTATATTGTTTATAATATTATTAATTTGTCTATTATCTTAATTTTTTAATAATTAATGTCTCTAATAATATAGTTATATTAGGAAAAATATATACTTTTAATTATATTAACTGTGGTTTCTAGCTCCACTTGCCAAGCTAGGGGTAGAACCATATATGGAGGCTATTACAAGCTCATACCTAATTATGCAAATAAAAGACCCATACTTCCTTAACAGGGTATAATTTATTTAGCTTAATATTTTATTGCCTAGCATATTAGGGTTGTCATATCCTATGGCGATCATTTGAAAATAAACAATTATCTCTTTATTTTTTTGAAAAAAAATATATAATAATATAAAAATTTATATTATTTTTAAAATTTACCACCTAAAGAATGTTGAAATTATATTTTTGAATTTCTTGACTTATGTTTTTGATTCTTTGTACCTTATGATTTAGAGATTTTCACTCAGCCACTGCAATGATCCGATTGTATGATCCGTAATATATTAGTAATTTATTCAATTTGCAAATTAGTGTTTAAAGTTTTAAAAATAGTTCAATCAATTATGATCTCTCAATTTTAATATAACTATTTTATCATATATGTATCAATTGAATTAGTTCCAATTAACCACTGTTCATATTTGATGATATCAAACCTATTTAAGGTAAGTTCAATAAATAAAGAAATAAATAAAAGGAGTTACCAAAGGGTGAAGATTACTCAATTGTTTAGATTTGGCTTGAAATCTTTTTCAAGTAATCCAAAAAAGGATATGGCATTAATTGATTTGGATTTTGGATGGATTTCATTTTAAACTTTTAACAAAGTAAAAATAAAAGAATGAACTATATATAGCATATTAGCATTAATCAGACGTGATCACACCTTTCTTTTTTCTTTTTAATAAAACGTGATCATATTTTACTGAAAAAAAAAAACTAGCATTATCATTCTAACTAAATGTCTTTTTTTTTTCATTAGAAGTTTTGAATTCGATATTTGAGTATATAAAATTTAAAACTTAAAATAAAACGTTTTATCCATTTAATGTATTTATCCAAAATGAATCTAACTGAAAAAAAGAAAAATTATACCATTACTTTCTCATTGATTATAAGATTTATGTCTTTAACTATTATAATAATTTTTTTTTTGCTTACATAGATATTAAATGAGAATATCAAAGATAAAATATTAGTAGTAAATTGTTTATTTAAATATCAAATTAATAAAATGAAAACATGGTTAATATATGATCAAAATTAGATGAGATAAATACATTAGATTTTTGAGTGGATTCTGAGTAGATTGTCTATATATGTTCAACTTGTGATTCAAAAATTGGGTTAAAAATATCAAAACTTATATTTAGTTGCAAAATTGCACCAAAATTTTTATAAATATTGTAATTTAGTATTCAAATCAAAATTTTAATAAAAAAAATTAACATGAAATATTAACTGGCTGTAATAGCATATTAGCTTAGCATATTAACAGGTTGACACATCATTTTTTTTACTGAAATTTTAAATTGAGTACCAAATTGTAATATTTATAAAAATTTTAATACCATTTTACAATAAATGATAAGTTTTGGTACCAATAATATTTTTAACCCTTCAAAAAATTTATGTTCAACTTGTGATCTAATCATACCCACAAACAAAGTTTAACCAAAATGGGTGTCTCAAGTCTAATCATATTGCTTACATTTGGCTTGAAATGTTTTTGGAGTAATCCTCTTAGAGGATAATGTTGCATTAGTTGATTTGGATTTTGGTAGGATTTCATTTTATACTTAAAGTAATGAATTAATGTGATAAAAAGAAACCAACAAACGACAGTAATTAATAAGATTACTTAACTAAAATTGTAGCATTATTTTTTTTTTAATTTCATTCATATAAAAGATACTCCCTCAGTTTCTAAATTTTTTGTTTTTTTTACCAAAATATTTGACATTTCTCAATTATTTATAAATATTAATTATTTTTATATATTATACTATTATTTAAAACTTCTATTCCATATATAACTATTGATTATAATTAATTGGTATAGATTAACTATCTAAGTGTAATATAGTATTTTACCTATATTTTAAAGGAAAAATTACAACAAAATATATATAAATTTTACAAAATATCACAATTATATCCAGTTTTTAAAAATTCTATTTAAATTATATGAACTTTCATTTTTGAAACAAACTTAGCATTAATAGCATAAAACCAATTTCCAAACCTAACTGTTATTTACGTATATTGACTGAATGGAATAGCTCACTATGATATGAACTAATACACTGATTAGATTAAATAATCAGATTAAATATTCGACGCTTTTAGTCTAATTATTCAATTATAATTGGATAATTCAATCAACGCTAGTTAGTCCATATCAGCTCTAGTTAATTTATTCGGTCAATTCATATAAGCATTAGTTAGATTTTGAGATTGATTATGCATTACCAAAACTAGATTTGTTTCAAAAATGAAAATTTGTATAATTTAAATAAAATGTTTTTAGAATTGAATACAATTGGAAAATTAATGAATTTTTTTTTTTTGTAATTTTTTCTATTTTAAAAACATTCCTTAATTAATTATTATGCAAAACCCTTAAACTATATGCACATGACATCTCTTTAGGAACATACGAAATTTTATTTCATTTAAATTCTAATTGAAGTCTTTTTCCATTCTATTAGAATTTAGAATGTAAAACTAAGAGTCAAATAATTTATATGATACATTATTACAAATAAATTTATAAACTCGATTTAAATTAGTAAGAAAAATCTCACATTAATAATATTAAATATACATATGAACTAAGCTTCATTATACAATCACCAATTATTTGATATCCTTCAATGTCTAATCAAGCAATCGGTCTTCTACAGCCAATTGGGCTCTCAGACTCTTAATGCAACCAATTAACTTTCATGTCGCATAAATTGAAAATTATTCAATGAGGTAAGCCAAAGCGTTTAAACAGCGAAATAAAAATATAATTAAATAATTTTTTTTAAAAACAAAAGTTATAATTTTACTGAAATAAAAGAAATTAACTTGAAATGGCAAGTAGTTAAGTTAAAAGTTAACAAGCAGTTGGCAATTAGTTAGTTTTCATGTTGTAATTTGTATATAAGCATTTTACTATTCAACTCCTTGTACGGATAAAAAAAGCCTGATTCTTTTTTTTTTTTGGTCGTTGTACGTTTTTCTATTTCAACAAAATTCCAACTATATATATACCTACATGGAAATTGAGCTGCTAGTAATTTGCTCTTGCTGATCTATATTTATACCAGCTGGCCCAAAATAAGTAATGTAAGAAATTCACTGCACTTAGAACACACATCAGCCAGTAGAATCGTTCAAGGTGATAGTGATTTATGTTGCTGCCCTCCAGCCATGGTCTAGGACTGTAGTTATCTGTGATGTTGTTTGCTATTGATACTATTACTGAGCTCAGATAGTATCCCATGGCCAAGGATGCCCATGACAGAGAAGTAGCTAATGATCTCATGCTGGTTGGTGCTTCAGTAAAGAAAAATTCCAATAGTCCTGCTAGAGTGAAAAGATCTGCTGATCCCAAGAATAAGTATTGAAGTGCTATCCAGAAGAATGTGATGGGCAATGGCTCTTTTGAATTGATTAATCCTGAACTCGTTGCAACTCTTTTTCGCTTGATTTCGACTAAAGCTGCTACTGCCATTGCTATTATTGAGAGAACCAAACCAATGCCAATTCTTTGCAGATGAGTAATTCCCATTTCGGATTTCGATACTTTTCGAGCGAATGGAATGATAAAATGGTCGTAGATTGGCGCGAGGATCATAATGAAGACGACGGGGAAAATGGGAAGCGAAGCAGGGGGAACTTTCAAGGAACCAAGCCGGGTGTCCATGGTGTCTGCTTGTTGTACAGAAAACGTAGACAGCTGAGCTAGGCAGCAATTGAGCATGATTGTGCAAGCAAATATTGGGAGGATTTTTATCACAACTTTAACATCTTCTACTTGCTGCACTGTGCATTCTAGTGCAGAGTAGACTGGCTTTTCCAGCACTGCTCTGTTAAGGAAACAGACGCTCTTCGTTACCGCATCACTGGATGGTATTTCTTTGGAATTTTCCTTTGATTCTTCCCTTGCTTGGGTTGCACTGAAAGGGCTTGTAGTCAAGTTTGCTACAGCATTGCCCGGACTGCTTCTGCTGAAGCAAGTGTTAGTTGCAGCAGCAACCAAAACCTGTTCAAATCAACAATTAGCATATAACTTGCATATACATAAAGGTTTATTTGGAAATCAAGCATAGCTTAATATTTGAATAGTAGCATTAATTAGCATATATATATACCTTTAAAATGGTAGTAAGGGGACTCCCAGAGGGAATCTTATTCCTGTAAATGGGTGAGCCAGCAAGGAAAATTGGGATAGACAGAAGAATTGCAATAGTAGAAATACCAAATCCCCATTGCCAGCCTTTGTTGTCTTCAATCCAAACAACAAATGTGACCGCAAATAGACCTCCGCAGGAAAGACAGAAGACGAAGTAATTGAAAAAAGTGGATCTTTGCTTCCTCCCTTTTGGTGAGCTTTCGTCAAACTGCTCTGCCCCGTGGGCGGGCAGCGACCCTTTAATTCCTCCGACACCAAGAGCCACCAGATACAGCCCTATAAATAGCATTGCTGCCTTTGCACCATCTACTTCTTGGCATGGGATCTTGGGGTTGCTCTTGTTACATTCCGGTGGCTTTTGTGACGGCGACCATGCTTGTACAGTGAGTACCACCAGCCCCTGTTTCACATCAAAATTTCATTGCTATTATACCAATCATACTTTAACAATCTATAATCAATATTTCCATTTCTTCAAATCTCAATCGTCCATTCACCACTCAACAATACGGAAATAGCCATTATTATGGAAAATTGAACAAAAAGTCTCGAGTCTTAGCCCAAAATGGGCGACATCTAACTGAATGAGAGAGAAACACCATAACTAATTCAGAAAGCTAGCAAAAAATGAAGCCAGCGTGGTTCCCATGTCCATGGACTGATTCAGCATGGAGAGTAACTACAGGCTGCTAAACAACAAAAATATCACCAAGTGATGATGTAATCATCATTAACGAAAACAATATCTATTCAATTTTTTTTTTCACTTAAATTAAAAAAAATATTTAATGGACTTAACTATAAAAAAAAAAAAAAGCTAAAAATATAAAATTTTATAAAACTAATTAATATAAATAAAATTAATACAATAACAAAAATAATTAATATTACATTCAATATAAAAATGACAATTAATTTAAAAAAAAGAAATATAATTAGTTTGGAATTAGGACAGAATATTCCCATAAAAACAACCTGACGTGGGTTTGTTTCCAGCTTGAAATTTTTGCGAAAGGGTATATTTTTATAGTATCGATTATGCTTTGGATTTAGTGGCTCCAATTTCAACTTCTGACGATCCTATGGAGGATTAGTTGAATTTGTCGCAGACATGGTTCTTGAATCCTACATCAATGACTTCTGACACCATATGTTTGTTTTGTGTGCATGCACACGTTTGCATTTAATGTTATATATTTACTATTAAAATATTACTTTTAGGCATAAATTGTCCTTTTATTATCCATTTGTCTTTTTATCGGTTTTTTATTTAAATTAATTTTTATATTTTAAAAATTTTAAAATGCGATATACATAACTAGCATATTATAATATGATATATAAAAAAATATATTAGTACATAAAATATATATAGTGATCAAGGGATATATTATAATATAATATAGAAATAAAATAAAAAAATAAAATATAAAGGATAATTAAAACTAAAAATCGATCAGAAGAACATAAAAAAAACAAACTATTTATGTGTGTGAAAAATAATGCAATTTCATGCTCATATGCAAAATGAATATAATGGCTTGTTAAGTATTATGTTTAAAAAAAAATTTTAAAAAACAATTTTATATTTTTGAGTTTTTTTGTTTTAAAAACTATTTTTTGGATAAAAATAAATAAATATATATATTTTTTAAAATAAATTTAAAAAATAGTTTATAAAAAATTTTAAAAAATAGTTAATTAAATTAAAAAATTTAAAGTCTATTTTTTCAACGTTTCGCATCAATTCTAAACACTTACTTCCATAAGAACTTACTTCCATAAGAGCATCATGAATGGGTTTCAAATGCAATTCTAAAATTGCATGTGGCAATCGTAAATAAGATTGCATGAACGTATTTATAGCTTTCGATTTTGAAAGCCTGCATATGTTGAAAGAAAATAAAAGTAATTTTAATTGAATAAAAAATTTATATAGATTTCATTTTTACTATTTTATAATAATTATATTATTAATAATACATATTTTAATAGAATTTAAAAGTGATATCAATTAAAAAATAAAATATATTTAAAAATATAGTGAAAATTTACCCTTATCGGTAAGAGGGCTTCTGTGGTACACCGGATGTAAATTACACTTGGTGCTTTAGAACCATTACATCATCAACTTTTAATCTCAACAATTCATTATTAACGGATGAGATTAAAAATTTATAATCCAATAGTTTTAAGGCAACTAGTATAAATTACACCGGTACACGAAATTTTCCATGATAAACCAAAGATTATCCCTATTTAAAGACAGACCACATGCGGGTACGGCTACTAGACCACACGTGGCAAGGGCAAACCGTGGCACAGCGACGTTTCGTGACACAGCCACAGATCAAACTTACCTACGTGTTGTCGTTTAATTAGTAGAGACAAGATTGTGAACCATAATAAACGGACAAAAATTACATAGGAATTGAGAGAAGGGAAGTTTCTATTTATATTGTCCTAATTAAATTGTGGGGGCCCTCAAAGGAGTCATCGGAATTTGGATACGTTGCATGTGTATATTGTGGTAGGACCCGTAATAAAAAATAATTTTTTTCTTTTCAAATTTATTTTTGTCTGAATTTCACACTTTTTGATAATTTGATCGTAAAAGTAATTTAATTACACAAATAATTTCTATTTTATCCTCTTTCTTTTTATCCATATAAACTATAATTATTTGTATATAATATAATTATTAAATTAAATAAAATGTAAATATATATTATTTAATTTAATGTTAGATAATAAAGGTGGTTATATTTATAATGTTATGATAATATATTTAATATAATTTTTATAATATATAATAAATATATATATATATATCATTTAAATATATTTTATGTAATATTTTGATTAATTTAAATATATCTTTTTATGTGCAGCTAGTTTTATAAAATATTTTTCATTCAATCAGCCACAACTAAATTATCAGCTTAAATTTATATTATCAGTTAGTAGCTGATAGAGTAAATCTTCTCTATTAATTATATTTAGTCTTTCTAAAAAATAATATATATAATTATTTTATACCTATAATTATACATATTAAATGATATTTCGTAAAAAAATCTTAAAAAACAGATAAAATAGAACGGAGAATACATATTAATAGAATGATCGGTATCATTTGCCTTTCCAAGCTCTAAAGCACCACAAAAAACCAATTAATTTTGTTTATTGATGTCTTCTAATAAATAAAATTTTGAATGTTGACTTTTAAATTGTTTTTTATTTTTCTTCAACACTCATCTTCTGTGTAGTTAGTAAAAAGAGAAAAAATTTAAAAAATATTTTCAAAAATTTTCCTCTCCTTACCAAAACTTTATAGGAAATGACGTCTATATTATATTATAAAACTTAAACTTCTAGTTATTTTGTCCCTCTAACCTAAGAAATCTGGCTTCATTACTGGTTACCATATAATTTATCAATGAATAGTATAATTATTACATAAACAGAAGAAAACAAAACAAACTTATTTACTTGGTCACTTTTAAATTTTAATTTTATTATTTTTGAATAATTTTAACTGACGTGGAAGTATGAAATTTGAAATCTTAAATTTGACTTTTTTTGGTTAAAAGAATAAAAAAAAAAAGGACCCTTAGGTTAAGGCCCAAAGTATCCTGGCAAGCAACTTGCTAGGCAAAGTGCGAGAAGATTACATCACTCACAGCTCGCCCAGTTGGAGACGAGACGGTGCCTAGTTAGCTGTGCCTTTGTGTTCCTAGAACCGATCGGCCACTCTTAATTTTAGGATCTGCTTAGTGCTTATCACTGACTTTTTTTTTTTTTTTTTTATAAATAATTTGTAACCGTAATATAGCAGAAACTCTTCTTTCACAACATGCAGCTTCTTCCCATGATAATTTCATCAGCTTTTTCTTTCAGAAAAGAAAAGGAGAATCAACAGAAAGAGGAGGGAGAGGAAGAAGAGAGTACCAGAAATTCGATGGCAGCACTTATCAGGTAGATGCAATAAGTAGTGAAAAAGGCATCAGAAAGAAAACCACCAAGAAGGGCTAAAAGGAAAGCAGTTCCCATGAAATTGGTGACATTATTTGCAGATCTTGATAGAGATAAGTGCATGTAATCTGATAGATATAGCACCAAGTTGCTAGCATTTGCCAGATAAGCCAAGTTCTCCAATATTTCCACCACTGCCCCATCAAAATCAAAATTCAAGATTAATTAATTCCTCCATACAAGTTAATTAATATACACTTAAAGCAGAACAAATTAAAACCAATTAGTTTAGTACCTAATACGAAAGAAGCAGCCACCATGCCCCCATGCCGGCCTCTGATTGCTGGCCTATTCCTCCAGTCTACACACCCTTCCCATATAATTTGCTGTTGCTGCTCTTCTTCCTGTTAATTTTAACATACTTAAGTTAAATTAAACCCTTATAAACAATTCACTAATCATGAGGGAAAAAGAAGAATCAAGAAGAAGAAAAGGAAGTGGAAGGGTAACCCACCATTGTACTGCCTCTCCTTTTCTTCAACTAGAGACCCAATTGGATCTTTAGTGAAAAAGATGAGAGAGAGAGAGAGAGAGACATAGAGAGTGTTTAGTTACAAAGGAAGAGCGGTGAGTGGTGGAGTATATAAAGAAAAATCAAGAGAGGGAAGGACCAAACTTCGGACACAAACAGAATAGTTTGGATCCATTAGAAAATTGGCATATATTTATTATAAATTAATTTAATATATAATAATATATAATATATATATATATATAATTAGATTAATTTATAAAAAAATATGGGAAATATATCTATCTAAATATTTTTCTAAAATATAACTTTTTTCTTTGTTGGTTTTTGCTTAGGCTTATTAGAATTGGATGGCTTGATCATTTATTATTATTTTAAAATAATTTGAATTAATTTAAAATTAGTTGCATTATAATTATAAATTTTTATTCTATTCTTATACTCTTGGATCGTAAAATTCCTTTTTTTTTTTCATGAATCTTAAAAAAATAATATAATTTCCCACTTTTACCATAACTATATGCCAATTAATTTCCCACTTATACTCTTTGATTTGCTATGGAAGTAACAATTCTTTGTTTTTTTTTCAATTCAAATTTCCTATTTGTCTATGACATTTGGATTCTTCAATATGAACGTGTTATATATATATATATATATATAGAAAAGATGGAAAAATTCTTCCTAAAGGATGTTTGGTAATAAAGAAAGATAGATCACTTGAATTTCCTAAAAGAAGCCAAATGATGAGCATTTGAGCATCAAGAGCCCCACTATATACCATTTTTTAGAAAAAAAAAATTATTAAGGAAAAAGGATAGATGATTAGTCCCTTTCTTGTTTTCAGTTTTACACTCTAAAATTAAATTTTTGATAGAAAGTTATTGTATAGACTTGATCATCAATACATCCAAATATGATTATGCAATTTAACTTCTTAATTTTTTTTTCTCCCTAAAATTATCCCTTTAAATTATTTTTTTTTTCCACTCAATTGTTATGAGATCATAAATATTCTATATGCAGAATATATCATAGAAAGAAAGTAATTTAAATTGAATTTATATGGATCAAATTAATAAATAAAATAGTTTACTATTATTAACTTAATTCATTATGAATAAATGTAAAAAAAAAGAAAAGAAAAATTCATCATAAACATTGCAGCTTGCGTATAAAACGGCGTGTTTAAGAAAAATCTTCATTATTTTTGGATCTTTAAGTAGGCACTGCAGTGCCTTATCTTATAAGTTAATATAATAAATAAATTTTGCATTATTTAAATAATCATTAGCTAACAAATTGATTCCTTTACGTGGCCTTTGACTTATCACTTACAGTTTGGAAGTCATTTGGTGGATAATCCTATTGCTTCAATCAACACATTTATGGCCGTTCGATTGGCAGTCTGATCAAATTTCCAGTTCACAATCTTTTTGTTCAAAACTCTGTTTACTTGCGAAAAATAACTTGTTTCTGTAAAATATTGTCTTGAAAAATAATTTCTTTTTCGCTATTACATATAAAATTTTAAGTAATTATTTTTTAGAAAATATTATTTTTTTTATATATAAAAAGCTATTAAAATATTTAAAATTTTTCAAAATTTAATATTTTTAATTTATAACTATATATAAAATAAAATTACATAAAATAATAATTTTTTTAAATATTATTACTGGCTATCGGTAGTGGCTGAAGGTCACTGGAAATGATTTTTAATAATTAATATATTAATTAATATATATTTAGCTAGTTTTAGTATAAAAAATTTTATTTATATAAGTGTATTGAGATCTGAAAAATGATTTTCCATTTTCAAAAGAAGATTTCTTTTTACCAAAAAATTATTTTTTGTTAATTAATTTTTTTAAATGCACCAAACAAAAAAAAATTATAGAAACTATTTTTCTTAAAAACAAACGGAGCCTAAGTTGCATCCAACAGAGGATTTTGCATTATTTTTTCTTGTTTGTTTTTAATATAAAAAATCTCCTCGAGGAAGAGTTTAAAATAAAGGAGTCAAATCGTAGCTTTTAAACACACCTATAAGGGTAGATCCACTTCCAAAGCCAGTGGTGGAACCACATGCAGGCTATTACAATAAACTACAATATTTTCATTTTCGTTTTACCCTCTAAAACTATTTTTATTTGAAATTTAATTACTATTAAGACACTTCAAATTCACTACAATATTCTCATTGTCACTTTATGATGCCAATCAGATTCAAAGCTTTATACTTCGTTAATATGGTAGAATTTTTATTTACCCTTTAATGGAATGTGCCTAGTCGCGGAGTTTGACTGAGTTTAGAAGAGCAAAATAAATGTAATAACAATTTTTAATTAAAAAAATTAAATAAAATAAAGTTCATTTTTAACTACTAAATATGTAATAGTATTTTCAAGAAACTCTTTATTTATGTTATACTATTTCTTTTAAAGAGTCATTTCATAAAATAGGTTTTCAATGAATTCTCTATCGTTAAAATTTAAATTAGAAAGTGAATTTCATTCTCTAATTCTAAAAAGTCAAATTTTAGTATCTATTGTAGTTGTAATTAATACATATCAACTTTTTAAGCATCCTATCTTTTTTTTTTATTGGTGTATTTCTCTAAAATACTTTTTTCTTTCATCGTAATAAAAATCATTTACTTTTTTCTTTTTATAAATATTAATTAGTATAAAATAAAGTGAAAAATATAAAAAGTCTAAAATATTCTTTATTCTAATGAAGATACTATTTAAAATAAAAAGCTTTGAGGAATTTTCAAAATTTTGGAGAAGCAAATATTAAAATTATGAAAAAAAAATATTTATCATAATACATAAGAAAATTTTCAAAATTCTGGGAGGCAATAGCCTTAAATTGGATTAAATTATGTGCATATATGCCTATTGACAAAGCTTCAATACAGTAATATTTATATAAAGATTTACAATAGCTTTTGTGTAGAAGTTGGATTCATATTTCATTTTATAAATTAAAATTCCAAGTAATAGAATTTAGAATAAGGATACAGAGTCAAGAGTCAAGATTTACTTGATACACGATTGTACCTGCCCGCATTTGCCCTTAATGTATTATATATATGTGTGTGTTTACACTACATGACTGACTTCAAGAATCTCATTTCAATAAAATACATATTCTTCATATGAATTAAAATAAATAAATCTTCTTTAATGCTTTCCACACATCTATTGATATTTAGTGGAAGACTAGTTCAACTGTTGGACATGTGAATCATTCAACCTCTTACAGCTTAGTGGACCCAACTATGTTTTCATATTGTGAATAAACTTTTGATAACTAACAGTCTTCTCATAATAATGTTGTTACTATCCTATAAATATTATCTCAAACGATTTTAAAGTACTGTCAATTTTAATTACAAGTTGTTAAAACTTCATAGGATTATCAATAATTTGTCTATTAGTAACTTATTCATTAAAATTTTAAAAAAAATTTATTTCGTATTATATTATATGTTAACAAAAATTGCAAAGAGAAGGGCATATTGAATAAGTTAACAAAATTTGGAGAGAGTTAATTAATTAGAGATGACAGCATTAGGTTGGGCTTGATAAGAAAGATTAGTGAAAAGTGAGCCGTTTCCTTCATGAGTAATTAATTAATATAAACACCCCGTGATTAAACATTATAATTATTATTATTCAAATAATTATTTTGTTGACTAACACCTGAAAATTAACAAATCAATTTAATTCTGTGATTTGACACCCATAAAGTGTTGCCTGTCTGTCAACCTCCTCCTTATAATTATGATTTCTATTCCTATTCCCTTTCTTTTCCATTTATTACATTAATTATAACAAAATGATCGATGAGTTATACTATTAGAATTTTTATTGAAATAATCCAACTAATTACAAACATATTATGTATATAATAATTATTACAAATTATAAAATAAAAGCATATATGAGTTTATTAAAATTAAGCTGCAAGAAAATAAAATGAAGGCTTTTTAATTTTTCTATTAATACCTTTAATTATATTCTTACTCATATATTTTGTTGGTAAAATGGATCTAACTGAAAATTAAAATTTGAGATTTTACGGACTAATACTATTAAACTAAAATTTATTGATAATAGCTAATATTTTCTTTACAAACAATATTTTACCATGTACAATCTTACTCTAACTACATCTAAAGTCAAAGGATATTAGCGTTATTCACTATTGTTAATATCAAATTATATTATAATCTAATTTGATCATTAAAATAATATCGTTCGACTAATAATTTTTATTTGGTTAAATAATTTATTTAGGAAAAAACTATATTATAATCTCGTAAATATTTTTTTGTAGAAGTAGCATTCAAATATAAGCTAATAGATTATATTTTTTCTTTCATCTTATTCCTATATTCTTTTTATCAAATGACATATTATAATATATAATTATTAAATTATATAAAATATAATTATTATATATAATAAATTTTTTTTGAATGAATAAATAATATAATTATTTAATATGTATGTATATAATAATATAATGTCAGATGATAAAAGTAGACCAATTTATTATAGAAAAAAGTTCAAAAAATAAATACGTAGTTTCCGACTTTTGTAACTTTAAGTGCGCGAAATTTTTTGGTGCAAAATAAATACTGTTGTTTATGCCATTAGCAACTTTAAATACATATTATTAACAGCTTTAAAAAATATTGGAGAAAGTTCAAAAAACATACATGTGATTTCCGAATTTTATAACTTGAAGTATATAATATTTTTTATGTAAAATGAGTATTGTGATTTTTGTCGTTAACAATTTTAAATATATTCCTCTACTTAGAATGAGAAGAGAAATAACTTGAAATGATTTTAGTAATTTAAGTGATGAAGAGTTAGGTGATGAAGTTGTTAATTCCATATTTTTATATTAAAAATTGATGAAATTAATAGCAATCATATTATCAAAAATTTTCTCCCTTTGTTGAATATAGAAATGGAATTCTTAAGACTACTACCTTCCTTTTCTAATAATACATTTTTCTTAACAAGTTTGCATGATAATTTAAAACCTTATCCTTAGTATAATTGTATTCATCTAAATATTTAGTTAATTTTTCATTAGAAGTTATTGATTTCTCAAGTTCTCATTTTGGATATCTAACTACTTCTTAAGTGAACTAATTTTACAAGAATATTTTTCACATTTATGCATAAGTTTTTCAAGAACATGTATTATGTCATCAATTTATTTTTTTATCGGTTGAATCACTAGAGTCATCACAAATTGTTTCGAAAGTTTTGCTTTTCTCTTTCTTGTGCTTCTGAGTGCTTGAGAAATATATTTAAAATTGCCAATGGCATAAACCACAATGTCTATTTTGCACACACAAAAATTAACATAATTAAAGTGCAAAAGTCATAAACCATAAGTTTTTTTTTTTTTAACTTTCCCATAGATTTTTTAACACCATTAAGGATATATACTTAAATTTACTAATGACGCAAATTAAAACACTTATTTTGCACATAAAAAATACCAGGTACTTAAATTTTGTAAAAGTTGAAAAATATATACCTATTTTTTGAACTTTCTCCTTTATTATATTATGATGATATATTAAATATAATTTTTATAATATATAATGTGCATATATATTATATAATTTATTTGTATTATGTACTTAAATATATTTTATATAATGTTTTGATTAATATAAATATATTCTTTTATGTAATTTTATATTTTTCAGCTAGTTTTACTAAATATTTTTGATTGAATCAGTTAGATTATCAACTACCGGATTTTCACCTACTAGATTATTAGTTAACAGCTAGATTATCAGCTAATTTTATCAAACAAATATATAAAAAAATATATTTACTTTTATATTTAAAAATTAATCAATATAATTGATCATAACTATACATTTACATTGTTCCACAAATTGGGCAAAATTTCAGGGCAGGCATTAATTATTTTTCTCCAATTTCAACTATATGAGGAATGCTAACACAAATATATATATATATATATATATATATATATATATATATTGAAAATAGCTCTGTATGTAAAAAACTTTGTGTTTGGCTTATGTATATAATTCATTTCAATAATTCATTATTTGACATATATATCACTCTTATATAAACATGTTTTTTATCTGTTAAACATTTAATTCATGTTATAATATAAGTAATTCATTAAATTAAATTAATATTTTGTTTAATATAATAAGTCAATTTCCATTGTGTAAGAGAGAGAGATATCCATCATCACTCGTGAACTTCAGAAATATTTATGATGATTTTGACCCTAAATTTGGCAGCACAGAAAATATGCTCAGAATTTTTCTAATAAATGTCCTTTTCACATAAAAATCTACCTACTAAGATTATAATAACTTTGAATTGTGAGATGTGATCTGCCAAATATTACATTTATTTATGGGAAGATTTTGGAGATTTAATATATTTACGCACATATTTGGTAATTGAATTTTTTTGTATTGATGCAAATAGATAAGATTGAACCCTAATTCTATTTGTGGTAAAAAAACAAAAAAGAAAAAAGGCATTGTTATTATTATTACAACAATACAAAAGTTGGTGTATTGTTACGTTTAATTCAACGCATATATACTAATATTGCAAAAAAAAAAAAAAAAAAAAGAAAGAAACTTTTTATGGTAAGAATTGATGGAGAGAAAGGGAAAATAAGAATTTTAAAGTTTTTATCTCTCTTTTTTTTTTAAACTACATGTATTTTCATCCTTTTACGGTATAAAACAATTCTGAACAATCTCAAAAATCAATTAATTCCAAACAATAACCTCAAGAATTCAGTATCTTCCACTTTACAAAAAGACAAAATATGCTAAAGGGAATGTGCTATATGAAAAATACAGCAGCAATTTGAATAGAGAATCTAATGAAAATTCAAGAAACTTGATCTGATAATTAAGGAATTAATGAAGGAATCAAAACATCTATATGCGGCTAAGCTTTGTATAAACGTAAAAATTAAAGGTAAAATTTGAAAAGTGCATCAAAATCAGTGTACACTAGCGTGGGGGAAAATTCTTATATTCCTTATGGAAAGAGAAATGGCATCTTGGTGTATGATTGGAATACTAGAATTTCTTTTTTTGGTTCATTTTCAAATTTTAATTATATTTCATATTTATAATTTAAATTCGAAACATATTAAAAATAATATATTCTTATATATCATTTCATCTCTACCACCCCATATATTGGTGTGACTGAACTACTAAAATTTCTTTTATGGTGTTAACGGTTACCGATAGGTTTATAAAATTTCTTCATATACAGAACTATAACTCTTATAGTTGATTTTCACCCCTCGAGGAGGCTAGAATTTCTTGAATTGGCAGCCTAAATGAACTAAGTAATTGAATACTATGTGTATAATTTAATGGCTTAATTTTCTTTATATGGGACCAAAATATTCAAAACAAGTTAAATAAATGACTTTATTGAGTCTGAAGTGATCCCATTGACTTTTGAGTCACCTCTATCTAAGTCTGTATTATCTAATTTTATACCTATCCATGATTCTAGCTAGCTTGCCATATGGGGTACCATCAAGTTTGTGACTTTTTTTTTTTTTTTTCATTTTTCTTATAGTTGGTAAAGTAGTATTGATCGAATATATATATATATATATATATATATATATTAGTTATAAAAATGTAATTGATGTTGACAACTTAAAGTAATTCTTACTGTTTTATATGGTATCGGCGCCAGCATTAAGATAATTTTACATCTCCATGGGTTAAGTTGCATGGTTATTATAATAAGCAATTCTTCACCTTGACCTATATAATTTTCACACTAAAAATATATATAGAATTGGTCAACATGTACATGGTTAGAAGTTTAAGATTTTTTTTTTTTTTTTGTGAAAGTTCTCTATTTTCTTTCTTTATATATATATATATAATTGGTGAAACTTGCATTTTAAAAAAATCAACAGGAGAAGTCTTGGGGACAAACAATTTTGAATCCTTACAAGTTTGTGACTTTTCCATGTTTTTAATGAATGAAATTAGAGTACATGAGAAACATGAGTTGCTTTATGATACTATTAGCTTGTTTAGAGATATGCCGTTGGAGATTGGGTAACTTCTTACATGCGGTATCCACTGGAATGACAACAACAACAACTAAATCAATCCATTCTTTCAAAATTTCATACATCAAAAAAGAAAAAAAAATCAACATAATGTAATTGTTCAATGTATGAAAACCAAATTTGTCATTGTATATCTTAGTGAAAAGGATTGATGGCACGTTTATTGCACCAAAAAAAATGGGAAAGGAAATCCAATTCTTAGATTGGTATTTTGAAATTTCAATTTTTTATTTAAATTTATAATAATGTTTAAATTATTTAGCTCAATAAAAGGTATTATGCACAAAGGAATCATATTCTTATTCCAAGATGTGACATAGCAAACGTGCCATCAATACCAATCTGAGTAATACTATATAAAATTGGAATATATATATATATATATAAGGTTAGGTAAGATTGGATTTTCATAGGACCTCTAAAATTGCATCGATGAAACTTATGATTAGCCAACAAAGAAAATGATGTATAGAATTCTAGAGTTCATCACATTTCATAATTTCATGCGTGGGCCGGCTTAATGTCATGTGATACTAACGAAGATTCTGAAATGGCAATGGTTTGCATGCTTTATTATATCTCGGAAATTTTACAAAAATGGAAAAAAGTGGGTGAATGTTTACAAAAAAAAAAAAAAAATATTACCTTTTAAAGTTTTTTTTTTAAAAATACCGAGCGTCTGAATTTTTTTTTGAAAAATATTGATCATTCTAAAAATATTACGAAAATGCTGAAAATCAAAGTATATTAAAGATTTACCAAAAGTTTACCAAAAAATTAATGAAAATTAAAGTTATAAAATGTTTACTTAAAATTTATCCAATATTTACTTGAAAATTAATGAAAGTAAAGATTTAATAAGGTTTACTCAAGAATAACCCAAGATTTATAAAATATTTACCTGAGATTTACCATAAAATTAAAAAAAATTTGAAGTTATAAAAAATTTATTAAATATTCACTTAAGGTTTACTCAAGTTACACTCAATATTTACCAGAAAATTAATAAAAGTTAAAATTACACAATATTTACTCAATGTTTACCAAATGAATACTTAAGGTTTATCTAAAATTTATCAAATATTTACTCAAAGTTTACCAAAATAAAATAACCTTCATTAAGTTAATTAAATACAAATTTATATATTTTCTTTAGTAATTAAGGTTTGTCCAATATTTACTTTGATAATTAAATACAAGTTTACATATTTTTTTCCAATTAAGTTAGTTAAACAATGATTAAAAATAAATAAATGTATGTATAAGAACAATTGATGACTATATAAGTTAATTAAATTTTAAATTTATGTTTAAAAGATAAATAAATCATTTTTTTATCAATTAAATAAAAAATAAAATGATAAATATACTATAAATTTCACATTTCGAAAAGAAAAATAAAAAAATTGATAAAAATAAAAATATACAAAGTTAATAATGAAAATATGGAAATTGCTCAGCAAAATTGAAAAAAATTTTGAAAAAACAGTGAACGGCGTAAATTCCTCTTATATCTTTGAGCCGAAAGAATCGGATTCTATTAGATAATAATAAATTACCATTTCGGATAATTTTCAACCACAATTTTTAAATTTTTATAGTAAATTAGTGGAGTTGTTATACTAAGCCCTTAGTACATGCAGCTATATGGCAAAAGGTCCATTCACACATATGGATCTATAAAAAATTGCTTACTCTCTTATTCCATTAAACAGTGTTGCTTGTCCTGTAAATTTATTATTTATAATTGTAAATTTATTATTTTATACTTCCATGTTCATTATTTGTTTTTATTAATCGGTTTCATCTTTTCTTATTAATCTGTTTTTATTATTTCATTTATTATTTTATATTTGATTATTCGCTTATAAAGTTCATATTCATTATTTAATAATTGTATATTCATTAGTTTATAATTATATGTTCATTATTTGTTTTTATAAATTTGTTTCATTTATATTTGATTATTTGTTTATTAAATTCAAATTCATTGTTTTATAATTGTATATTAATTATTTGTTTTCATGAATTTATTTCATCTTTTTTTCTATATTTGATTATTTGTTTATCAGATTCAGATTTATTATTTTATAATTATAGATTCATTATTTTATAACTGTATGTTCATTATTTATTTTTATGAATATGTTTCATCTATTCTTCTATATTTGATTATTTGCTAACAACGTTTATATTCATTATTTAATAATTATAGATTCATAATTTATAACTATATATTCATTATTTGCAATCGAACAAAAAATTACAGAAAAATAAATCAAACAAAATAGAAGAAGAACCGAACTCAGAATAGAAGAACACATGAAAGAAAAAAACTGCACCTCCTTAAGCTTGGTTTTAATGGACATTAACTTTCAACATTAAATTAAAAAAAAAAAAAAAGCGCCTTTTTCATATGTTGGAGCACGTAACAACAAACATAAATAATTTGCCCAATCAGTGAGCCAGTGGAGGTCTCTATGGACTCGGGTTGGACCACCACGTATCCATCTCAAATAAATGGATTTCAGAGGTAAATTACATTTATGGCCCATGGACTTTAATACTTATAACAATTTAACCCTCTAAATTTCAATTTAATATAAATAATATAACATTAAAATTCGATATATAAATGTAACATATTAGTCCTTAATTAATGCTCAACGCGGGGCCCAAGCCCATACTCTGTTCTCATCGAATCGAAACAGTTACAGCCCTCCTCAACAAATCCAGCTTGAAATGGAAAAGTGACCTCATTGGGCAAGACTCCTTCATGTTTCATAGTTCCAGGCCCTCAATGGCAGCCCCATTCATGTCGCTGCTCCATCTCCATGTATAAACATTCCTTTATTCATGTCCCCAGATTTTGCATACATGTCAACGACCACCCCTGTCCCTGATCTCACCGTCCATTGGAATCTTATTTCTCTCAATACATATATATAAGCATCCCACAAGAAGAGAAAACACGATCTTTGAGATTGATGACAACTTAGATAGACTCACTGCATCCTTTCTAAACTAATTCAATTATTAGTGACATGTATATATATTTATTCTCATAAACCAAGGTAAATAAAATAATTAAATAAATATCATTTCATGATTAGATTAGTTTAAAGTTGACGTGATATCTGAATTTAAAAATTCTCCAAATTAGGAAATTGCACAAAGACTTTTAACTCCACAAATTACACCAGAAATCCATAATAGAGTCCGATCCTAATGACCGAACTGAGCAGCTTTATGTTATGCTGCTAAATTGCTTGGTATAAAAATTTAAAAATCATCACCAACCTGCCTTTTTCTATTAGTACAAAATTCTAAATAGGCTAAGCAATAATCACTATTTGAACAGTGCCCTACCCAACAACCAGAGTACGAGCAATACTATATATATATATATATGCATTTTCTATTTAGGCCCATTACTGTTTTCAGTTTTTCTACATACTCTGAATTCATTAAAATTGAATAATTAATTGGACACCTAATATAGTTGGAAGGGGGAACCCCAAAAAAAAAAAAAACGAAAATCCTTTTGACAACACGACAGATGTATGTTCTAAAATTCGATTGGGTGAAGGTGGAAATTTCAGGCAAAAGTTCCAAAAGAAGATGAAGATCAACAAACTATGTATGTGGGAGACATAAGGAGGGGAAAAGGCATAAATTAAAAAGTTAAATTTTTTTTTTTTCTATTTTTATGTCTCAGGAATATATATATATTTCTTTTTTGTATCAACTTGCACCAAATGTTGCATTAGGTAAGACCATTGGATCCCAGCTATTTTCATTCTTTTTCTCAACCAAATTGTGTATAATCTGTATTATACAGATATTGTCTAGGTTTTGGGACCATCAATAGCCAGACAAAGGCAGCTGACCGATGACCTGACATATGTAAAAGTTCAAATTCTATGAACAAAAATATTTAACTTGATGATCGTAGACTGGTAACTAGAAATATAAAATTTTGATTTTGCACCCACCATTGGTTAGCCCAGCCA